>APFE031349023.1:0-10707 GCA_000404065.3 Pinus taeda
GACTGTTGTTAACTACAAGTTTTGGGTAGCCAAGTATCTAAAGTTTAGGAGGCCTGTTGGGGTCCTCAATTTGTATAAATAAGAAGGCTTAAGGCCTCATTTTGGTTAGCCAGTAGTTAGTCACTTTGTAGGCAGAAGTTGCCTAGTTTGTAGTTCGATTTTAGTCATTTCTTAGGCAGTAGTTTAGCTATGCATTTCAGCACATTTTCAAGTTTTCCTTGTGGACAGTTTTTGATGTAACTATTATTTCTTGAGAAATAAAGATGAATCCAGCTTTGCACCAGCTCTAATCTCTCTTAGGAGGCTGTAGCTCTTGGGGTTGGGCCCACCTCAAGTGCCCAGTACCTCCTTTGTTTACTTTTATGTGTCTTTGCTGCATTCTTAGAATAAAATCTACTATTTAGAACTAAATCTTGCTTTGTTATTTAGATTTATTTTGATGATTAAAATAGCTTTTCATGTTCAGATTTACTTGATAGGTTAATCATAGGGAAGATATTCAGAAAAAGGCTACCAAGCACCCTTGATCTAACCTCCCCCTCAGTGGAATCATGAGCTGGGACCAAAGTGACCTTGCTGCCACCAAAAACATTGTCTTTGCTTCACCATGCAAGTATTAGTGTTGGATTCCTAGTTGTCGAACTTGATATCAGTTTTGATTGCATGCTTAGGTTTATGATTGCTTAGTTGCATAGTTATTTCATTTGATTTCATTTCAAATAAACTTGTATTCCATTTCTTTGATGTTATCTAGGTTAGAATAGGCTAACGTAGATAGGTCTTTGATTTTCCAAGTACTTGTTTGTGTCGTTTGAAAAGAAACTTGCAGAGCACCTGTTATATTTCTCCATCTACCCATACTCCATCCAACCTATCTGCTTCATCCTCCATTTCAGATCCTTTCCTTACCTTTGCCACGTTCCCTCACGTTGACCTACTTTCCATATTATTGTGTAGCATTGCCTTATCTCTCCTTGAACAAATCCAACTGTCCTTATCACTCCTCAGCTCCATCCTCCAAGTCTTAAACTCCCCTACACCCCTATTTCACCTCCATACCCATTCCTCCACCTTTTTCCCTCCATCCATGCTCCAAAATTCCATTTATGAACATCTTGTAGAAAATCACAGAACATCTTGTAGAAATCCTAGAACATCCTATAGAACCCTGCAGACTTCTTGTAGAAGATCACGAATGACATTTCTTGATAGCCAAACTCTCAGAAACTCTTTGGAAGGGTGTTAGGGACCCCTTAGGCCCTCTCTAAACCTTTCCGACCTCTTCCAAGCATTTCCTCTCGCCGATCCACCTCTACACAGTCAAAAACAGTGAAAGCACATGCATGATAATTCTGACAACTTATTCAAAAATACAAAAAGATGTTTCCTTCAGACAGAAGTAGATTAGACACATGTATTTTACCTTCCTAGAAGTAATGGCATCTCTTTCAGTAGCTTGGATCCTCTTTTTCACATCAGTAGGACTAGCTGGTAAAATTAGGGTTTGCACTTTCTTTCAGCTTTTCAATTTCTTTTTGCAAGCAGATTAGCTTCCTTCGAGTTAGCTTCTATCCATCAGTTAACAAGCTTCTTCTTAGAGCTCATAGAAGTTGGATTGAGCCCCTAGCAGACTTCTGCCAGCTGACCAAGTGATAGCTGCGGCAAGAGCTAGTACTTGTGCATACAACATCGTCGCTTCCAAGTTTGTCACGAACTACCGGGTTGATAAAATGAAAGAAGGGAGTCCCAAGAGTTGCAGCATTATTGCTACAATACTGGGGCCCACCAATGGCTATAAAACTGCTCCCTTGAATTAGCAAACATGTGACTAGGGCTAAAACTCATTGAAAGCATAATTTCTTAAGCCCGGAATCTCTTCCACCTATAGGAACATCATCTCCAATGTTAGAATGCTCCTCCAATCCATTAAGATAAGTTTGCAACATAAGCAAGGAACATGTCTATGACATGCTAGACCTATTATGCCAACCTGAGAACCAAGACCCACACCTCTAGCTCCTCAAAGAAAAAACCACAACCTCTATGGCACCTACAACATCTCCAACACGTACAGTGGCAACATCACATCCAACTACCTCCAACACTGATGGAACATCCTCCAACACAAGCAGCCACATATAAAACATGTAGCATCATATGCAATGTATCCAATCATAAATAGACATATGAAACACCAAGAGAAACACTCCAACTACCTGAAGTAGCAACATCTCTGATGAACACAACATGAGCAACTCTCCAAACTCCTGCAGCAATAGCGTATCCAAGTCAGCAACCACAACACATCTTCACTAGGTCTAGTCATAGGAATGTTGGCATAAATTGCAAATAAAAATACCATCAACCAATCACCTATCACCAAACACTCATCACACATGCATATGGCCAACAACACCAAGAGCTTGTTGACCTCAATGCCAATAAACTCCCCCTTTGGAATTGATGTTGACCTAAATACAACATGGGAGGTTGACTCATCAATCCAAAATATCTCCCACTTTGACATCAATGGCAAAGGGCCATCAAACACTGAAGTACAATTCCAATAATATGTTGGATGAGAGAATTGATCCCCCTATCATGCTCAACACCATGTTGAAGCAACCCATGAAGCATCTTCTAGAAGATAAGCATGAGAACAAGGAAATTCGCTGCCAACACCACTAGCCAATGTCATGCCAACTCTGAAAACTGAAGATGCTCCCCCTAAGAATGTAATGAAGATACAATCATGCACTCTGCCTACTAAAGCAACATGTCTAACTGCTACAATGAGCCTCCTTGAACTGTAAGAGACTACTCCTCATGACCATGACTCTAACTAACTTTGGACATGATACACAATACATTACAATACATAATGAGTCATGGACAAAATACATGGTTTCGACATATACATAGGACTAGCATATGAATCCTCTATAAAACCTCTTATCACCAACCATAACTCTATGGACCCAAGTTTATATCATGCACCCAATGAATTAGTGCTACATGAAAGACATACATCATAATGCATGACTTGGACATCCATTGACCCATACATAGTAAATGAGAAATCCATACTAGACACCATGGGTCACTCCATAAGAAATGTGCCCAAAATATGAAACAATGATAGTATATGGCTTTTACATCTGCACACAAAGGTGCTCTCATCAATACATGCCCAAAATATGAAATACCTGAGTACATGGCATAAATGAGCATCGATATGCTCCAATATGGCAACAAAAAAAAAAAATGCAATATATAGCATGGGCATAAAAAAAATGAGGTCTCTATGAGAAATGACATGAGCTCTCACAATGTGTAGTAGCAACATAGAAGCACTATTCAAAACATGTGCTAGTGCATGACCATACAACACCTTGCCCATCATCATCCCATCAATGATCATCCTACCACAAAATAATGACAACCACTAGCAATCGACACCATACTCCATATTTGCATCAATTAGAATGTAAACTAATAGCATCAACATAGGAATATGTCATAAGAAGCAGCAAATACATCCACATCATCATTAAGCCCATCCATGAGGTTAATAAAATAGTAATAATAATAAATACATGTCCTCATCATGAGCAACATATCGCTCTCTCTCCATGAGAACAAAGACCAAGCATCGACATTGATCATGCTAAATATCATGAAAAGCAACAAATACATAGCCTCATCATAGATGAACAACATATTATCAATGAGGCATAAGCAACAAATTGGTGAGAAACAAATTCTGTATACTCCATGTATGAGTAGAAAGATATAAATCATCATGAGTATACAATATCTCATCCACCAGCATGCATCAAAACTATCATGAGCAACAACAATCAACCTTCTTATATTCCATCCATAAAACAACATATGATAAGTAACATGCTTTCACCATATATGAGCAACAATGTAAATCATCATCTCTTAGCCATCCAAATACATAACATCAACAATATGTATCATGCATCTAAAAGTAAAAGACATAAGCAATTATACATATACTCTAGATGTATCATATCATCTAATATCCATGGAAGCTACACATTCATGACAATACAAGACATAAATATGATCTAGTATAATGATCATTAATAAAATACCAACTATGTCATGCAAACCACATTATCTCATCCTCCATGCAATGTGTGGCAACAACAAAAAAAATCTTCTTCAACACAATGCCAACACATTCCAAATCCATTTGGAAGCACAAATTCCCCCCATGGATGTGTGATCCCCATCACACCTAGAAAATGCACATGAGAATAACTATATGGCTTCCATAACACCATTAGCATCAATACAAACAAAAACATATAGCTGCTCCAACTAAAATGAAATTGAAAAGAGATAAATCTGAAAATGAAAGTGCACATCAAAAACTCATGTACTCCCCCTGAATGCATTTATCTCTAGAAATTCATATTTGTATTCTCATACACTTTCCCATATGGTTGCACAAATAAAAATTGGATGTAGCTCATGTTGCAACCATATGCTCCCCTTCAGACCAAACAAGCCTCTATTTTTGGTGGAAGTATCTTATTTCGCTTTTCTCCTCCAAACTTTCATCTTCTGAAATTTCTTCTTCTTATGTGGTTGGTTTTGCATATTATCCTCTCTCTGGATGGATCTCCTATAACACATGGGAAACTTGTAATCCTTGGCCTTATGGATAATATTATCACATACAAAACATTGAATGTGACCAAGGAATGAAGGAATAGGATAATGTCTTCTATTTGAATAATTTTAATTCCTTGCATGTTCCCTGTAGTCAATAGCCCTATGTCCAAAATCATTGCATGAGGAACAATAACCATAAAATGGACTATTGTATCTGAAAGAAGGAGATTTCCTTTACATGCATGCTTGTTTCTCCTTTTCCTTTTGCTGCTTCTTTTTATGAGAGATTTTATTTTCTCTATTTTTGCAACTTTTTCTATGTGACCATGAACAAATATAAAATTTTCCAATTCTATTCCTTTTCTTCTTCCTTCTTCACTTGTGCCACTTCTTGCATGGCTCATGATTCTTATTATTTTAGATGTAACTAGGTGCTCCAACAATTTTAGACTTACTTGTAGATGCTTGAGCACTAATTTTGAGCTGCTTTAATTCTTCTCTTGCAAAATTACTTCACCTTCAATTTTTGACAATTATCCTCCAACTCTTTGAACTGCTTCCTCATTCCATTTTCAATCTTCATTCCTTATTCCAGCTGAAATATTAGATATGAAATTTATTCTTGGAGAGCACATTCATTTTCATCGCACATGTGCAACAACTATTATTGATCTTTATTTTATGCTATAAGCATTTGAATCTCAACTTCTAGTGCCATTATATTTGATTTCTCATCATCTTTGAAATCACTAGAGCTCTCATCTTCTTCTTGTGATGAGGATTGATTTGTTACTGCAATAAATGTAGAATCCTTTGCATTTTTCTTCATTTTTGAAAAAACCATTTTTCCTCCAAGATACATTTCCTGCAATGTGTACAACATTTCTTTAGCAGTTTCACAATTCTTCACATACAACTTATTAGATCTTGGAATTCCATGCAAAATAGTGTAATTTTATTTTTCATTAAAAACACCTTTAAGTCCATATTCTACGGAAAACAAAATATTTTCATCAAAAGATATAAAATATGAATCTAACTTTTCTCTCCAAGTTGCAAATTTAACTTTATGAAGCATTGGAATTCCTTATTGATCCATTTCGAAAAATTTGCAAAAATTCCCAAAATATTCAAGATCGACTCTCTAGAAATCAAGTTGCACCAAAGAACCTACTCGGATACCAATTTTTGGAAACTAGATCACTACTGAGAGGGAGGGGTGTCAATCAGTAGTATGGCACTTTTACAATTTTTCTGCAATTACTTAATCTCTTAAACCATGCATAAACTGAATCACATAAGCAAGATTAGAGCATCAAAAATTCACATGCAACCATAGAAACAATCAATACAAGGACACAAGTGTTTTTGGTGAAAAACCTATCTCGGGAAAAAAACCAGCCTGCTTCTGCTGCACTCCTCAATTCTTTCGTTAATATTTGAACAAATTATACATGGATCAACTCACTCCCATGAGCCTTGAATACTTGACTTCTTTCACAGTATGCTAGCACTATCAGATAAGAAATTGTTTCTCTCATGGATATATGGAATACCATTAGTTGAAGGCCACCACGATCAATGATCCTCGCTCAATTACTCCTGAACTCACAATTGACTCTAAAAACTCCAATTTGTTGGTTCTATCATGAACAATTAACTTCACCCAATTTCTACCGAAATGTCCAACCACCATTGGGTGGAGAAAACTCTTTCATCTACTGAATCTGCAAAATCATTGTATACTCAAAGCCTCCAATCCTTCACTACCTCCATGTGAGCCTCATTTCATATATTTTCAAACTAGACTCCTACAAATTTCTCAACATGAGCATTGCAGAAACATAACATCAAAGCTCAAATAAATTTTTAGCATAAGATGCCATCGAAAACCTCCACACAAAATCTCCATACAAAAAACAAAGAAATCTCCTCAATCATTTCTCGAAACCACAAATCAACAAATCACTCATTGCATAATGTAATGGCTGAAATAAACATTAGTTATATGTTGCTACAACTGCAAAATGATTCATAAATTATGCATATGAATCTTGCATCGTTTGCACGGTCTTCTCCACACACTAGTGTAATCAACCATACTCACAATGAGCTTCCTCCAATGTAAAGATTAAATCAACTACTCAACTCAATAATTACTTAGAACTACTGAGCTCAACAATCATGTTCATATTCTAGATTCGATCTAGATTCAGCTGATTGACCCAACTAACCACTAAATCTATTACCCCTTTTAATATTTTCAACTTTAATCAGCTTTTGTAGGTCCCATGAACTTTTCTGACCATAAATTGAAAAGTTCAAATCAAGTAAGTCACCAAGAGCCAAAAATTAGCTCAACAACATGAGGAATGTGGAGAAAATCTTGTCCAAACACATAGTCGCTCCCTTAGTACTACTTTTCATGTGACTTTAGCCTCCTGCAGCTATGTTCGCTCCCTTAGGTTGCTCTCCATGTCACTATGGCCCTAAAATCACTCCCTTGACTCAAAAAGCATGCGATTAGGGCTACAAATCAGTGAAATCATAACTTATTGAGTCCAAAACCTCTACCACCTATAGGGACATCATCTTTAGTGTCCAAAAACTCCTCCAAGCCACTGAGATAAGTTTGCAACTGATGAATAGGCAAGGAACAAGTCTATGACATGCTAGACCTATTCTGTCAACCTTAGAACCAATACCAACACCTCTAGCTCCTCAAGCAACAACCACAACCTCTCTAACAGTTGAAACATCTTTGGCACCTGCAACAACAAGATTCTCAAAACCTATAGCAGCAACATCACATCCAACTACCTCCAACACCGATGGAAGCTCCTCCAACAAAACGAGCTACATCTAACACATGTAGAAAAATATGTAATTTCTCCAAGACATAAAGATACATATGCAGCACCAAGAGAAACACTCCAACCACATACAACAACAACATCTCCATCCAACACAACATGAGAAACTTTCCAACCTCCTGCAACAACAACATATCCAAGTCAGTAGCAACAACATCATCTCCACTAGGTCTAGTCATATAAATGTTGACATCAATGCCAACTAACAAGACCACAACCAATCATCTATCACCAAACACTAATCACACATGCATATGGCCAACAGTACCAAGAGATTTTTGACATAAAAACACTCATCACACGTGCATGTGTCCAGCAACACCAAGAGCTTGTTGACATCAGTGCCAATGCTGTAATGCCAACATGCGAGAAAGGATAAATGTAGCAAAGCAATTGTGCAGAGTAGCGTTTGTGCACAAGAAGTGTTATGCAAGGTGGAGATTTATGGAGGAAATGCATAGAGGAAGGAATGCATGTGGTTGCTTGAAAGTGGGAATGTGTGTGAAAGGGAAAGTGTTGTGTGGAAGAATGATGTACAAAGTTAAATTTTGTGCAGAAGAAAGGCACACTGAAAGGAAAAGTCTATGTAGAAATAAATTATGTGTGAAGGTAATGCATGTGTAGAAGTAAAAGGCTAAGTATAATTTAACTCCTTTGAAAATATTGCAAATGCATAAAGAAGTTTATTTTATATATTTGAAGGATTTTAAGCATATTATGACTTTGATACATGCAACACAAATTAAATTCGGTTTAACTTCACACTAATAATTTAATTGGAAGAAATCATTAGAGTTGATAAATTCCATTTAGAAATATTTCCAATTCTATTTATATATAAACCACGTGTAAAGTCGACAATGATAGTCTCGCTCATTTAGTAATGTCTATAGGCCTATGTTATACGTTCCCCACTTGAAAAATATTACTAAATCTAACACTAGCGAAAGTAATGGATGTGAGGAGGGAAACCATGTGTGAGTTGAAGACTACCAAAGCAAGATATGTGTAGTGCTAAAATCCATGTGTGAGCAACACATGTTTCATGTGCATAAAAAGGTAAGTTCCACCGCTCCACAGAGCATAGAGGCAAAATGGAAATATTTAATTTATAATAGTGTTCGGAAAGATACCCAACTTTTAGACTTAGGTGTAAATCTTAAATAATAAAGGTGGGATGATTAAATTAAATATAACTATATGTTATAAGCAATGAATTAAGAGAACTATATGTTACCAGCTATGCATATCCTAAAATTTATACAAGGAGCACATATTTCGACATCACTTCAACCATTTTGCATAAAATAAATTTAATAGGAAACAACAAATTCCATCTCCATTCTTTATATATTAATATAATGATATGCAAGAACCAATCGAGCCACAATAAAAACAAAACAATTCATATTTAAATCGTGATCACGATAATGATCATTAAAATCAGCAGTACACATGGAACACATATCTGAGACCCAAAATTGTTGTTGAAACTTTATATTCATATTGTATTCTTGTTTTTGAAGCTCGATATGAAGAAATGAAACTATGTTACAATTTGTTCAACCAATCATAGGATTCCAAATTTTCTTAGAGGAAAAACACAATGGAAAAATTAACATTACACAAGAAAAAGTGACATAACACAATGAACTAGTTAGAAATATTTTTGTAGACCTCATGCACCTACAAACATGAAAAAAGAAACATAACAAATGAATGAAAGGCATGGGATACTAAACATAATTTATTAGATGTAAAAATTGTCAAACAATGATAAATGTTATAATGTGAAATCTTTGTCATCACAATAGGTTGTTGGAATCATTATTTTTCATTACACCAAAAACCTCAAGTGTTATTAAATAGACATATCACCAGAGCTAATGGATCCTCGAGAGGAAGTTATGTACATGTCGTGAAATAGATGGGGAGTGTTGAATTATCCAATGGCCATTAATTTTTGTAATTGTTGGTAATCAAGTCACTACTAGGGGGGGTAAATTAGTAGTGAGGCTTCTTACACAAATAATAATCATTTTACCTTCTTAAAGCATCATCACAAACAATAAACAATGCATAATAATTGGGAACATTACACACATATAATATTGAGATTATGCTAGAAACCCTTTCAAGAGAAAATCCACCATATTACTTTTCTTCTTTCTTTTATCATTATTATTCAATATCATTACATTAGTTTGCTAGATCCTACTAGCTAGGAATACTTAAATCAATATACATCAATTTATTGGCTTATTCTATCTAGGAAGCCCCCACTCGCTATTCTAGCAAGCCATTGATTTTCAGAGGTCCCAACCTCGAAAAACACTATGGGCCACCATCTCATGCATTTTTAGACTAGGCCCAAACACAACATCAACATAAAATTCTCATAAAAAAATCAACTCTCATATAAAATCTTATCCATCAACAAATCAAACACTATCAAAAACACCATCATATACTCTCACTCAGGGACACACACAATCATATATAACACTCATCCTTAGAGATGCTAGGACACCCAAGAAGCACCAACCAAACATGCATCAATATTATATTGTGGCAATGCATCAATGGGCCATAGAAATTACACAACTTATCAACATACACATGTTTTACAGTCAACAATATACACTCTCGTCCTCAACACAAAAATATATAATCTCTATAGAATAAGGTCCTTGCAAAAACTTAAATTACATCACACTAGATTTGTAAGATAGGCCTATGCTTAGGTATACTCAGGTTCAATCATTGCACTAAAGCTCAGCCACACTAAGCTCGGATCACGTGCATCCATGCATTGGTAAATTGCAAAAAAATTCCAAATCCCATAATGCTACTAATCCACTTCTCATTTGGACCTAGTACACTATATTCTTAACATCAATTTGTAGAATTAGCTCCACCCAAGTTTGCACACCAAAACACACTACTTCCTTGGCATCTGATCACACCTCTCCATTGACCTCTAATTGCAAGTTCCACACTTAATTAATCTACCTATTATTGCATATTGTGTCTCACTGGAGGTGTCACAATAAAATTTGTCACCATGACTATCTGCAGTTAGTATGGCTCCATCAACAATCATACTATCCTCCTTGTCAAGCCTTATACCTCTGCTCTCCATGTCAAACTTCAAGAAAGAGAGAAAGTCATTAAAAATCATGTT
>APFE031349023.1:33743-59026 GCA_000404065.3 Pinus taeda
ACATCAACAATATTGTGAAAGAATAAAGAAGTATATTTTATATATAAGAATAATTTAAGGCATATTATGACTTTGATGCATGCAACAAAAATTAAATTCTATTTAACTTCACACTAATAATTTAATTGGAATAAATGATTAGTTTTGATAAAATCCATTCAGAAAGATTTCCAATTCTATTCATATATAAACTATGTGTAAAGTTAGAAATTATAGTCTTACTCATTTGGTAATGTCTATAGGCATGTGTTATAAGTTTCCCCACTTGAAAAATCCTACTAAATCTAACAATAGTGAAAGTAAGGGATGTGAGGAGGGAAAGTATGTGTGAGTTGAAGACTACCAAAGTAAGGTACGTGTAGAGCTAAATTCCATGTGTAAACAACGCATGTTGCATGTGCAAAGGTAAAAAGTAACTTCCACTACTCCACAAAACATAGGGATAGAATAAAGATATTTAATTTGTAATCGTGTTGGAAAAGACACCCAAATTTTAGACTTAGGTGTAAATATTAAATAGTAAATTTGTGATGAAAAAAATCAAAGAGAATTATATGCTATAAGCAATGAATTAAGAGAACTATATGTTAATAGCTTTGCATATCCTACAATTTATACAAGGAGCCCATATTTCGACAATGTTTAAACCATTATGCATAAAATAAATTTAACAGAAAACAACAAAATCCACGTCCATTCTTTGTACATTAATATAATGATACACAACAACCAATAGAACCACAATATCAAGAACACAATCCATATTTAAATCGTGATCATGATAATGATCTTTAAAATCAATAGTACACATGGAACACACATCTGAGACCCAAAATTGTTGTCAAACCTTTATATTCATATTGTATTCCTTTTTTAGTGAGGAAATAAAATTATGTTACAACTTGTTCAACCAATCACAGGATGTTAGGTCCCCATAATACTAGTGATTCACCCATTAATATTGTCGTTGCATCCCTCATTGTTATCGTTGTGCCCCTATTGTCCCCATATTGTTATTATTGTGCCCCATAGAATCCCTCTATTGTTATTTTTGTGCCTTTATATTATTATTGTTCAGTCGGCCTGGTTATATTGTGACCCCTTAGACTCCTATATATAGAAAGGCAGTTTTGTAATTTGAATCATCCAAGAATTGTTCATTTGTGTAATTTAAAGGAGTTTTTCCCCTCGAAGAAGCTAAATTCTAAGACATTGATCTATCTTTTATATCTTTTTGTGAGTTGGTTTCATAACATTTGGTATCAAAGCTTTGGATTCTAGGATTTCGCTGATCCAAACAAGTCATCGTGGAATTTTCACTATAACATTTTTCCTGCAACGTTTCAGAATCTAAAAAAAAAACCCATTTGAGACTAAATCCCAGTGAACCTCCGGTTCGAATTTTAGATTTTTTATCGCTATATTTTCGGATATATGATCTAAGGAAGTTAGGGTTTTTGCAAACTCTAGAAATTCATGTAAAACAAGTGATCGTGGAATGTTCACTATAACGCTTTCGCTACGAAGCTTCAGAAACCAAAAAGAAACCCATTTGAGAAGAAATCGGTCTACACCTCAGCTCTGAATTTCATGTCCTGTCTCGCTATATTTTCGGAGATATAATCTGAGGAATTTAGGGTTTTTGCATACTCCCGAATTACATTCCAAACAGGTCACCTTGGGAAAATCGTCATAACTTTCACTCTGAGCATTAGATTGAAGCTTCGTAAGAAGTTGCAGAAAGACAACAGACCGTAGTTTGCTTGGTTATCATTTTTAGAACCTAATGTTGAAACAGTGACCTAAGGCACATCATACAATTTCACTCTACTGAACCACTCTATACTCAGGTCATCGTGGGAGATGTGGCATAACTCTTCATTGGAGAATTCAATCTTGATCAAACTTATGGGGTTAGAAATATTGCTCAGAGGATAACCGTAGGAAGAAATTTTAGACCTGGGAGATCTAAAATTACGGAGATACATCATATTCAATATCGAGCTCCTACAAAGTGAAATAAGATGTGAAGTTTTTTTTGGCTTTTTGCATAAACTTGGTTTGAAAAATTATTTGAAGGAATTCAAAGGGCATAGTGAAGCATTATTATCGGTAATCGATGCCTCGAAAAAAGAAAATGGAAACACCTAGTAAGCAACCTGAAATCTCTAGCATGACTCATGAAGAAGAGGAAGAAATGCAACAAATTTCATTCACACAAAAAGTAACAGAAAATAAGATGGATGGTTTAAAGAAAGATGTAGAAACTAAGATGGATGCTTTAAAGAAAGGCGTCGAAGTTAAGATGGATGGTTTAAAGAAAGGTGTATAAGCTAAGATGAATGACATGGAAGCTAAGATGGATGATTTGGAAGGTAAGATGGATGGCATGGAAGCTAAGATGGATGATTTAAAGAAAGGCATGGAAGATTTGCAGACAAATTTGAATACAAATTTGACAGAGTTTTTACAAGAAATGCTTACTAATGGCAAAAGGGTGGCAAAGGAAACTCATTATGAAAACAAATTAAATGTTAATCATGATTTCATAGAATTTAACATTGGATCAAAGAACCACCATGTTCCAAAGATTGATATGAGGAAGTTTGATGGAAAGTATCCTGGAACATGGATACTACAGATGGGGCAATTTTTCGATCTCCATAATGTGCAAAACACACAAAAGGTATGCATTGCAAATTTATATTTGGAACGGAATCAATATGTAGGGTATCAATGGTTTTTCTCTCGTAAACAAATTGTCACTTGGGCTATTTTTACATACCAAATGATAGCACATTATGAGGATACAAAAAGAAACACTTTTTTAGCCAATTCATAAATCTCAAACAAAAGGGTTCAATGATGGAGCACATTGAGGACTTCCAAAAATTGAATATAAGGGTAAAATATATTCCAAAGGATCATAGGATTGATGTGTTCATAGGGACTTTAAAAGATAACATCCAACATGAGGTTCGCCTTTGGGAACCAGATTCATTGGAGAAGGCATTCATGTTGGCAAGAAAAGTGGAAAGCAAAATTATGGCAACAAGGAAGTCTACCACTCACTATCATAAATATGGAAGTGTTACTGCCCCTATCCATCCAAAATCTATAAGTTTGACACCACAACAATTGGAAGAAAAAAGAACAAAAGGGCTTTGTTACAGTTGTGATAGGAAAAATGTCATAAGTGTGCCAAGAAGAAATTATTTTACATCAATTGTGAAGAGGAAGAATAAAAAGAACAAGAAAAATCAAAAGAAGAGGATATACACCAAGAAAAAGCCCTAGAAAAAGAAGAAATGAATCTGACCATACCTTGTAATGCATTGGCTGGAATTACCACTCCTCCAACTATCAATATAGAAGGGCATATCAAGAAGAAAAAGGTAATAGTGTTGATTGATTCAGGAAGTACCCATAATTTTATTCATTGTAAGATTGTCAAGGAATTGAATTGCTTCCTATATCCAGCACCAAAGTGTCAAGTGATCATTGCAAGTGGAGGAACCATAAATTTCTTAGGAAAGTTCCATAATATAAAGCTTTGCAAATGGCAGAAGTAAATGAATGCTACTTCAATCTATCTCCGGCCTAGCTTATAAATTGGACAGTTGGTTCAAATACTTGATCAGTTCCTCGTTTATAAGTCTTTAATAAAGTTCACAATTCCCATATCCTAAGTCTCTTAAAGAAAATCTTAAAGTTGTATTATCATACCCATTTACAGAAAAACCAAAAATATGCTTAGAAGCCTAGCTTCAGAAAAGATTCATTACATCAAATCACACCCTGATCCAAACCCACCACCTGTGTTTGAGAATCCTAATGTGATTCCTAAAATTCTTAAAAGACAAGAGAGCCCAAAAAATTCTGCTATTTCTTGGCCTCTATCCAGATCAAAATCATGTCCTGTGAGGTCAATCCACCTTGAGGATGAACCTTTTGATAACTATTTCGAAAGCCCCTCATTTGGGACCTTTTCCGAATCTAGATTAACCCACACAGTTCGAGATCCAATATTCCTTGAAAATTTGCAGCTTGAATTTGCTACTCCACATCTTGACAAACATTTGTAGAGCTCCATCCAACTTGAGCTTACCTCTGAAAAAACACCAAATCTTTTTGTAATTAATACCCCTTCTCCAAGTTCACCATCAGCACCTCACACCTCCAAACCTCAAGCTACCCCTTCCACTCTTCCATCCACTGTCTATATTCTTGTTGTTGTCCCTATTGCACCAGTTGTCACATATATCCCTGTTACCATGGCAAAAAGGTATGCTCCTCTGAACTTACTTGCCAATCCAGGGGCTATGCTCCAAGACTATCAAAGTAAAATCACTCCTTTTAATGGCACAGTTACTTACAGCTCAACAACATACTAAAAAAATGACAGATTACTTTGAAATATATGAAGTGGATGCTAATGATGTTAGAATGAGAGTATTTGTTCAAAGTTTGACTGGAGATGTTAGAACATGGTTTAGAGCCCTCCCTGCAAACAATATCAATGACCCACAAGCTCTTTATCAGACCTTCTTGAACAGATGGGAGAAAAAGAAAGATCCTCTCCACATTTTATCAGAATATGAAGGTTTTAAAAGAGGTACATAAGAAACTTCCCAAGATTACTATACCAGATTCAATAACGTATACAATGATGTTCCTCAAAATCTCATACCTCCTCTGGATTTGGCCTTGATTAAATTCCCTGATGCATTTCATTCTGATATGGCATATCAACTTAGGGAAAGAGCTCCTTGAGACCTAGAAGAAATGCAGAGTATAGTTGTTAGCTTTGAGGCCAACCTGATTTCTAAGCGAGCTCGGGCCAGAGGTGAAAGGAGGATACGTTTTAAGGAAGATCCCTCTGCCTTTGAACAGAAATTAGATGCTATCATTAAAGGAATGGATAGACTTGGAGATAGAGTAGAAACAACTGAGAGGAAATCATCTTGGGATGGTGAACCAAGTAATGTTGGGAGAAATCCAAATTTCAGGAAGAATCAAAACCCTAATATTGGAAAGGTTGGGCCTGACCAAAACATTAGACCCCCATTCCAAGAAAATTTTGTTGAAGCATCAACCTCAGATGAACCACCAAAAGACACTCAAATTAACTTAATGGGCCTCAATAATTAACAACAAGTTTTCTTAACCCAAGAAGACCAAGAATCTCATACTCTTGAAAAATTCCAAACACGGTCAGGTGAGTCATTTGATTTTAGGGAAGGATATAATACAACCATTTATGAAGTCCACAAGCAATACAATTTGAGAAGCAGGAGAATAGATGTCCCTGAAACCAATAAGCAGAAAGATTCCAAGCAGCCTAATAAAATTAAAATCAATAAACCCCCTGCACAAGCCCCTCTTGGAACAGATCCTAACCCAAAAAACCCAATAATTGAAGATGTATTAGACGAGCAACGACCTAACAGACAACCTTCCACTTCCATTCCTTCTAAAATGAAATGTGGAAGCACCTCTAGAAATTGATGTGCAAGCAACTTCAGCCCATAACACCATTCTTGAAAAAGAGAAACACACAGAAAATACAGTAGAACAAGAGAATCCGACTGCCCAAAACACAAAAATTCAAAATGAAAAACCTTTCAATCTTGAAACTGAAATAGGCAAATTAAAGATAGTCATTCCACTGTTAGAATTGGCTAAACATGATGTCTACAGAAGTCAAATTAGCAAATCACTCCAAATTTTTGCAAATAAAGATTCAGTAAATGTTTTTGATGACCAACATGAATTAATTTTTAGGCCAGAAGTAAATGGAAAATCAGTAGATGAAGGTGTTCCTCCTTTCTATGTAAGTTTGAACATACATGATAAAATACTTCATAATGCCATGTTTGATTCTGGTCCTTCTCACAACTTAATTCCTAAATCTGTAATGGAGAAGTTGGAACTAGATATTACCAGGCCATACAAAGACTTATTCTCTTTTGACTCAAGCCAGGTCAGTTGTCTAGGACTGATTAAAGATTTATGTGTATCACTAGTTCAATACCCTGCTAAAACTATTCTAATGGACATAGTGGTAGCTGATATTCCACCGAAATATGGCATGTTATTGTCTAGGTCTTGGGGTGCAAAGCTTCAAGGATCATTATAGTTGGACATGTCTTATGCTACTATTTCAGTATTTGGTCAACCAAAGAAATTATACCGGAAAACTTTAATGAAATATGTGGTAAGTAGCCAGGAGAAACCCCATAATTTTCCCATCTACTCTCTGCACTTTGGCATGGACTCCTTCATTCTATATAATGCTGAAGTTGATCCCCCAACTGATGTCAAAGTTCTAGCGTTTGAACAAGAAGAAATTTCAAATGAAAACTCTAGTGCCCACATTCATGAAATCTCTGAGAACAATGATATATCAGACAATCAAGAGAAACCAGTTGAAACTAAAGAAATATATCTTCCCATAAAGCAAATTACTAAGACTCATGATATTGACTACGAACATGAAACCCTTTGGTACTTAGAGTTTGATGGTTCAGTTAACAAATTAGGAGCAGGGGTTGGAATTTGGGTGCATAACCTAGAAAATGATCACAGAGAGGGTCATGCTTACATGTTAAACTTTAAATGCACCAATAATATGGCTGAATATGAGGCCTTGCTGCTAGGACTTAAATTGGTCAAAAGTTTAGGGGCACTCAGGATATCAGTTTTGGGAGACTCTAATTTAATCATTCAATAGATAAAAGGAAACTTCCTCACAATTGATCACAGAATGAAGGCTTATAGACGAACAACAATTGACATCCTCAACACATTTCTTGAAACACAACTTGCCAAAATTCCAAGAAAACATAATTTGCATGCTCACAGCTTGGCAACATTTGCCAGCACTTGTAAATTATTGTATGAACCTAATCATCAGTTCACAGCTGAGATTAGACATAGGCGAGCCATACCTGACAATGTAAAGAATTGGAAAGTGTTTGACAATGATATTCAGATCAACAATTTCTTGACCCTAGAGGAAGAGTTTTTTAGCGCAAATATAGACCTAGACACTGTCAGTAAGTTTGATCAAATACACAAAATACAAACAGACATTTCAGCAGAAAATACAACTCAAAGGCTTCACCCCACAAAATTTACCAATAAAGAAATGTAGGATCTGAAAGAAATAGATATTGATGAGATCATTGAAGGAGAATATGAAGTTATTGATTTGAAAGATAATCATTTGCCCAAAGGATTAACTCCCTTGGAAGAGTTCTTTGATTCTAATGATATCCCAAAGAATCCCAAGATGCAACCTCTAAAAGAAGATATTGAAGACTGTAACATAGGAACTGAGGAAAATCCGAAAATGATAAATTGTCCAAAACTTTACCCCCTGATAAAAAGCTTAAATATGTTGAACTGTTCAAAGAATTCCAGGATGTTTTTTCATGGAGCTATGAAGATCTCAAATCTTATGACACCTCTATAATTCAACATATAATACCCCTCAAGGAAGATTATAAACCATTCAAACAGAAGCTCAGAAGAATTAACCCTGTACTACTCCCATTAACTGAAAAAGAAATCAAACGAATGTATGAAGTAGGAATAATTGCTCCTATCAGGTTTTCAGAGTGGGTGTCTAATTTAGTACCCACTAGGAAGAAAACAAGAGAAATCAGTTTGTGTGTTGATTTAAGGAATGTAAATTAGGTTTCTTTGAAAGAAAATTACCCCTTGCCCAAGATGGACCACATTTTACAAAGGGTAGTAGGTGCCTCTAGGATTTCACTTGTAGATGGATTCTCAGGTTTTAACCAGATTCTCATCCACCCTGATGACCAGGAAAAAATTGCTTTTGCAACACCATGGGGAACTTTCAAATATGTTAAAATGCCATTCGGACTTAAGAATGCAGAGGCAACCTTTCAATGAGCAATGGACATAGCTTTTGCAAAGGAGATTCACGATTTTCTAGTCATATATCTAGATGACCTTACTGTGTTCTCCAAATCAGATTAGCAACATCTAGATCATTTGAGACAAGTGTTTTTAAAATGCAGGAAGTATGGTATCTCATTAAACCCTAAGAAATCATTTTTTGGTCTAGAGGAAGGCAAACTGTTAGGCCACATCATCTCTGAAGATGGCATCATAATTGATCTTGATAGAATACAAGCCATTCTGAAAGTGCCTCACCCCAGAAATGTCAAAGAATTTCAAGCCTTCCTAGGGAAGATCAAATTTTTAAGAAGATTCATACCTAATTTGGCTGAATTAGTTAGATTGTTGAAGAATATGTTAAAAAAATATTCCAAGGTTAAGTGGACAGTAGAAGCCAAACAAGTGTTTGAAGAAATTAAAATGGCTTTAACCCAAACACCAATCCTTACGAGTCCAAAGTTTGATAGAGATTTCATGATATTTTAATTTGCATCAGAACACACCATTGCTACTGTTTTATTACAAAAAGATGATCAAGGATGTGAAAAACCTATAGCCTTTTTCAGTAAAGCACTTAGAGATGCACCGCTAAAATACCAAATCATGGAAAAATAGGCCTATGCACTTGTGAAAGCTATCAAAGACTTTAGAATTTATATATTGTACTCCCATGTAATAGCTTATGTACCAAGTGTTGTTGTCAAAGACATCCTAACTCAGGAGGGAATTGAAGGCAAAAGAGGCAAATGGATAGCCAATATTTTGGAGTATGATATTGAAATAAAACCCACAAAGCTTGTAAAAGGACAGGGATTGGCTAAACTCATGACTGAAACAAACTTTCAAGCCCTTGATATCAATGAACTGGATAATGAACAGGAGATGGCGACTCCACAGATCAGGCAAACCTTCTTAGAATCACCTTGGTATGCTGATATAACCCATGTATTATTAAACCTGCAGGCTCCTCCAGGGTTATCCAGAACAAAGAAAAGATTTTTAAAGATGAAAGTTGCAAAGTTTTGTATTTTAGATAATTCCTTATTTTGGAAAAATCATGAGGGCATTCTATTGAATTGCTTAATAAAAGATGAAGATGACAAAGTGCCCAAATAATTTCATGCAGGGGACTGTGGTGGACACCTTTACTGGAAATCAACTGCAGATAAAATCCTAAGGGCTAGATTTTATTGGCCCACCCTATTTTCTGATGTGAAGAAATTTGTCACTTCTTGCGATAAATGTCAAATTTTTGAAGGCAAAAGGAAGCTTTTACCTCTACCCCTTAAACCAATTTCCACTGAAAAGCCCTTGAAACAATGGGGTTTGGACTTCATTGGCGAAATCCATCCTCCATCTTCTGGCCAACATAAATGGATCCTCACTACCACAGATTATTTCAACAAGTGGATAGAAGCCATTCCTACCAGACAAGCCAATGATACAGTGATTATAGGATTCTTAGAAACCAACATACTGTCCCGATTTGGCTGTCATAAAAAGATCATAACTGACAACGCTGCTACTTTCAAATCCAGGAAAATGATAATTTTCTATCATAAATACTAGATCACTCTAGGCCATTCTACAGCCTATTACCCTCAAAGTAATGGTCTAGCTGATTCTTCCAATAAAAGCTTGATCAATATTATTAAGAAATTGTTAGAAGAGAACAAGAAACACTGGCACAAGAAATTTACAAATGCATTATGGGAAGATAGACTAACTACAAAGAGATCTATTATAACCAGCCCTTATGAGTTAGTTTATGGCATGGAGGTTGTATTTCCTTCATCTCTGGGAGTCCCTGTAATGAAATTACTGCAAAGCTCAGGTGCAAACCAATGACATTCAAAGAAGAATAAATCAGACCATCCATTTGCAGGAGACCAAAGAAGAAGTATACCAAAGATCCCAAGTGCTACAAGAAAATCTCAAGAAGATATTTGATAAAATGACCAAGGAAGAAGATTTCTACCTTGGGGACAAAGTTTAAAATGGGATTCCAAGAGAGAAGACAAAGGAAAAAATGGGAAGTTTGACTTCCTATGGAAGGGACCTTATATTATCCAGGCCTTGCAAGGGAACAATACTTACTTTTTAAAAAACCTGGATGGCACAGAAATAGAAGAAGGGCCAGTTAATGGTCGGATGCTGAAACACTACTTTGATCAAACCTTTTGATATATTCTTGCTTTAACCAGTACATACTATATACTTGATAATGTCTCGGCTTGGATCGGATAGTAACTTGCTGAAGTTGAAGCCCTAAGAGAAGGCCCTAAGCTTCACAGGCATAGCTATCATACATATAATAAAGAAACCAACAGAAGGAAATTTCGGAGCACAGTCAAATTGATTAAGAAGGCTACCTGGCCTGCTGTTCTTGACTTTCCACCAGGGAAAGCCATCCCCAAGTGGAGCCATTGTTATGCTCCTATACTAATAGGTGTCATATTTCATGATTGGCATTGATGAGCTCTGTAATATGTTCATACCTTCCCTGGCTGCAAAGGTTTTCCATATTGTCAAAAAAATCAAAATTTAAAAAATGTAAAGAGGGTATGCCCTAAAAGAAAAATCAAAGGGCAAAAAGAATGAAATGGTCAAAAAGTGAAAGAAATGAACCCCAAAAAAAATAGATTAGGAAAGTGTGCAAGTCCAAAATGCCACTACTATTCTATTTTCTGTAATAATATGATTGTGTGCAGTTTGTTAACTCATGCCACAATTGATGAATGGCCAAACAGATTAAATCTTGGCTAGTTCATGTTTCAATTTCTTGTTTTAGAGATAGAGAATAAAATTTGTCCAAACTGTTCAATCTTGGCAGATAAGTAAATAGGTAGAGAAGCAAAGGAGCTCAACAGTTAAGTCTGAGCCCTAGATGTGATAAGTACATATTTAGGTAGGATTTCCATGAAAAGAAAAAGAAGAGGATGAGGGTTTGCCAGTTCAAATGCACTGAAAGAAAGAAGAAGAAAAATGCTAGGCAAAGCAAGTTGGGTAGGTAGATGGTGTTGCAAAAGCATTCTTGTCATTGATTTTGTTTCCAAAAGGTGTTAATCTTATCCCTATCACAAGTGCATGACAGACATTTTGATGCAGCTTAGGCGAGGCAGATTTTATTACTAACTCCCCTTCATGTTTTTCCCCAAACCATTTACTAATTCCCCCCAAAGGTATTAAGATCTACTTAATATCCTTGAACCACTCATTCCGTTCAAAGTGATTGCCTAAGTAAAAACTCATTTTACTTAGATAGTATTCATGTTTCTCATATAAATACTGTGTTTCCCTTTCTTTGGCCTAAGTTGTTAACCATATGACTTAGCGCTGTCGTTTCGAAATTCATTTTTTCATATTAACTCTAACTTTATTCTATAAATCCCATGTAAATTGTTCCCCTCCCCTATTATGTATATATGTTAAAAACCCTGATTGTTAATATATTCCCACCCCCAGTTAACCATAACCATATCATTGTATATAAGACAAGGATTAATTAACCCCACGTTAATTAAAAACCTAACCTAAAACCCACAGACCAATCAAATCTGTCTCGATACTATTAAAAAACAAATTTTAACTCACCAGGCCCACGCATTTAACCTCTCACCATCTCCGCTGAGCGGCCACCATCCGATCGATGTCCACACATCCAACGGTTAATGCTCATATCGCACCACCCCATCGGCCACACGTTAAGTCCTGGGGAATTGGTTGTATTTATCCCGTACCGTGGACACGCATCGCGCTCCCGCTATGATTGCTTGCTCTCTGTTTGAAACCACTCGACCCCAAAAGTGGTGCGGGGGGAAACCGCTTACCACCCTCTGCTAACGACAAGACGTCCCATCCTGATGACGTCATTCGACCAATAAATGCCAAAATCACCGGCTAAAGCCAAATTTTGTTAAATAGTCAAGAAAATTCCATTTTCACCCACATTTTCTGCTATTGTGCCCCATGCAAATCACATCCAGTCTGTCACCCGGACAACAAACTCCAGTGTCATGCTCTGTAGCTCGTCGTGCAACCTGCAAATTACACGGTTCGCTTCTAAAAACAAGCATTTACCCCAGTTCACTTCCCGAATTGGTAATTTTGTTTTTTCCTCTATGAATTTTACCCAAAAAGGCCAAATTCAAGTAAAATCATCCTGTTTCTCTCATACAAATACACCCAGAATTGCTCTTTTGCCCATTTTCTCCACATAAGCCTGAATTCCAGTTTGAAAACACAAGAACAAAACATGGAAGCTCCCGTAGCCCTGAACGTCGTGCCTATGAATGCACCTCATAATGAATTGGATTATTTAGCTCTGGCCAACAAAGATTTCCAAATTAAAGATTTGTATGGAAATGTGAACCATCTTCAAGCCTTCTGCCAAATCAGGAATAGCTATCAAAACAACTCTGATATTTTTGGGTTATGGGAGTCTAACCTCCACATGTACTTCATTCTCTCAGTTCATGTTTTCCCAGACATCATTCACGAGTGCTATGCCAATTATGACCCTGCTCATAGAGCAGTCATATCCCCATCTCAAACTGTTCTTTTTTACATAACTGTTGAATCCATCAATGAGATGCTACATTTCCATTCCACTGAGCCCCTGGCTCATCTTTCCATGGGATATCTAATCGGAAAAGCTCCTCAATTATCCAACTAAGAGATAACCCGTATTGCTCATATGTTCATGAAACGAGATTATCAGCCTACAAGCCCACCTCCCTATCTGCAGACCTGGTTCACTGACACTCGCAGACTTGTTGTAGACATGATATCCTTGATCTTGGGATTTAATACCAGCGAATATGTTGATGAGATCACCCTAGTTCTACTGTCAATTTATACTCTTGGATAGCCCCTACTATCAAATATGATTATGCCACTTTCATTACCAACAAAATCCATGACCAATTCATGAGTTTGGATAGAGAAGGAGTCTTCAAGTACACATCTTTCATATATCACCTTCTGTTATATTATCATCCAAACAACTTTTCTTTTTCCATCAAGAGGTTGGACTCAAAGGGAAATCGAAGGTTTGTAATCTTCTGGACCTCAGTCTTCCATAATACCTTTGAATTCCCTTATACCTATGATGAATTCATTGACTTGTTTGTGCATAAGGCATCCACTTCATTGATAGGATCTCCCCCTCCTAGGATCTCTGGTGACATGAAAAAGATTATGCAGCTCTCCAAACAGTATAGGATAGGTGATTGGTACCTATAACAAAATCACACAGAGATTAGAATATATGGTTGTGAGATTTTCCCTTTCAAGCTGCCCAAATATGTGCCCATGAGACTATTTACATTAGAATATTTCAGATAGATCATAAAGGCAGATTTGGATCATTTTTGTAATGCAAAGAAGATGGCTCAGTTACGAATCAAAAATTAGTTAATCCCTTATGTGATCAATTCTAGGGATGCATGGAAAGATTCTAAGATGATATTAGAAGAACACCTTAAATTGAGGAAGAGATTCTGGTGGGTGCCCTATGACCCAAATAGTTTCATAAGTGACAGAAGGTTAAAAAACAGGTTGTCTGTTTATATACATCATAGGATCCTAGAAATTGAATAGTATGCAAATCAAGATGAATGGGTAGAAGGGACCTTAATACAAGAAATTAGTGAACAGGAAAACATGGAAAAATCTATGAAAAATATTGAAAAGGCCCTTGACCTGAACTCTTTTGGATAGCTATCTTTCAAATTGCCCCAACAATCACGAATTGAAGCATCCTCTATTAGAAATTCTTAGCAGCCTGTGCAGGAAACCAGCACACTAGTTATAGGGTCTTCTAATGCAAGGAAGTGGCATACATAGAGCAGCCAGCAATGACTGATTAGCAGGGGCAAATTCCTCCAGTTCAAACCAAAGCAGCAGAGATTCCTGCATTACAGACTCCTCTAAATAAGGAAAAAAGCAAGAAAAGAGACAGGAAAGACCCCATACCTATCAGTGGACCTGCAGAACAACCAGGTGCAAAGAGGAAAATATTGAATCTACTATCAGAATATGAAATCATTGAAGAAACAATAGATAGTTTAAGAGGTGAAAGGGTAGTCAGCCAGCAAATTTCCCCGGTGATAGATACATCAACTAGCTCACATAGGCAGAAGCTAGAAAGGTAGCACAGTGTGGAAGTTTCATCCACTAGGCCACAAAGCAAATCGTCCTCTGAAATCAAAAGGACATTCACAGAGATAAAGGCTAGGAACGACCCACTCCAGCTTCAAATTTACAACCAATATCTTAAGGTGGCCCCCACAAACCAGAAAAGATTAATGTCTGCCTATGACATTAAGGAGGGAAAAATGATTATGAGTTACTTTAAGCCTGAGGTGCAACAACCACAGTTAGCAGTTGATTACATCAAGACAAATTTAGAGGTCCTAGCCAAGGATATTCATCGCATAGACTAGTTTGAGCTGCATAAACGGACTGGAGAGATGGTCTACTCCACACTAGATGATAAAGCAATGTTGGATCATAAATTGTAGAACTCCTTGCACAATACCTACGCTCAACTACATTTGGAGAAAGCTTCTTCTTTGGCTAAGGACAACAAGATAAAATATTTGGAGGAGATTATCATTGAACTGAGACATGATCCCAAAGATGATACATTCATAAAGGCATTAATGAAGAAGAAAGAGGAAGACATTGCTGCCTTAAGAAAGCAGGTGAAACTGCCTCCTTCCATGCATCCACAGAAAACAGAAGTTGTACAGCAAAATTCAGAAGAGGACATGATGGACTTGCTCATGAAGCACAATGAAAGATTAACTGATACAGAGTAGGCACTGGAGAAAGCTCTAAAAGAAAATCAGGGAGAGTCGACCTCCCAGCCACCTGATGTAATCCCTGCAGTCACAACTGCCCCCTCCACACTTGTAACAGCATTGCCTCCCACTGTTCCAGCATCCACAACAAATATAATTACAAGAACATCAGCAACAACAACAACACCAGGTAGAAGTACTAACATGAGCACAGAACAACTGATAAAAGCCATGGAAGAATTTAAACTCCAAGTGTCAGAATTGAAACAAGTAAAGGAACAATTGGCAAAGGTAGAAAAAGGTTATGACAAATCCAAGATGAATGTGGCAGAGAAAACAAGGGAGGTTAAAACATTAGAGAATAAAGTAAGAGCATTAGAAAAGGATCTCTCTCTAAATAAACCTCTGGAAGAAATCAAAAGAATTGTGTGGGCCAACATCAATCAATCCCTTAGTAGTGTGTGGAGATCTATCCAAGTCATTTATAAGCAGATTGACTTGGTAAGAGCGGCCCAAGTGGAGATTCAAAAGAAAAGAGCTTTATTGGGACAAATGCCTAAACAAGCCAACCGGCTAATACATTTTTTGAACACTAAGACCAGTGAAGAATTGGAGGCACTGGAAATCACAGACAGAACAGGCACCATTATGGAAATCAAAAGATTTCTAACCAAGAGAACTCTGATGTAAAATTTGGAAAGGAGATGCTAGGACATGCAAGTGGAGATTAATTCTTTCATAGAAAAGTTTACAGTTTTGCATAACAAAGGTTTACCAAGTCCTTTGGGAAGTAATGACCGCCTGATGAAATACATAGACTATGCACATAAATTGAATAAATATGCTACTGATCAAATTACTTCATCAACGAGTGCTTCAGGAGTGAAATCACTTCCATCTAGCCAAGCCCTCTATGACACTTGGAAAATTTATTTTACATTGAGCACGAGGTGAAGCATCTATTCAGCATCTAGCCTAATTTCTTCAGGTACACAGAGATTGATGAAACTTTAAGGAATCCGCAGATACATAAATTACCAGAACAGGGGTAGTGGCAAAGTATGTTAGAAATTTTATAAACTTATCTTTGGTATCTTTGGTATCTTTGGTGAATTGAAAATTTCGGGCCATTTACCATGATGCGGAGAACAAAAATGAATGAGGGTCACATGGGTTAGTGTATCACATCAGAGTTGAAGAACATCCGAGAGAGCTGGGGTAGCCAGCACAGAGTCTCAATGGAAGACAGTTGTAAACTGACTCACAGAGTCTACCCCCAGCACACCCGACAGGACGGAGCAGCCAGCACAGCACCGATTTATCTTTTCTCTGTTTTCGAGACTATCTGTCTCTATCTTTTGTAAGAAACAATGAGTCATCACTAGATATTATTTACATGAGATATTTTGTAGGATATTTTGTATAAATACCCCCCCAATAAAAGTATTTGGGGTTGGTGAGGCATTCTTAGACTGCGTTGAATATTGAAATTTTGGAATAAAAAAGGTTGTTGGAATCAACTGTTCCTGGACTCACTGGATGTGGAATTGAAGCAGAGGACTTGTCACAAAATTCTTGAATCAACCAGCGGACCAATAAGTCCCCTTTATCTTCTGTTTTGTAATTTTTCTAGTTTTCATTATATCACCTGTGTGTTACAATCTAAATGATACTGATAAAGATTAATTCAGAACGTTCTTGACTGCACTCTATGTTTCATTCATTATCATTCTTGGTGTTTTCTTCAGGATTAGAATCAATAGTGTAACTCTTAATTGCTCATGTTTCCTAATTCTACCATATTTATTATTTGCTAGGGAATTCTTAACTGCTCCTTAGTAGTAATCATCAACTTCCCCTATTTAAATATGCTGAAGGATTCTTAACTACCCTTCTGCCATTTTGAGACCATCCCATCCAATACAAATCTTTTTTTTCTCCCTGTTTGATTACCTTTCTCTATGAAACCATCCTCTGTTAAGAGACCAAATCCAGAAAGTCATCCTCATTGACTCCATTAACCCAATGGACTGAACTTCTAAAACTTACAACTATGCTCTATTGAATCTCACCATCCGAAAATCAAACAAAACCCATAAACCTCATAACTAGCGTAACACCTTTCAAAACAAAGTTAAATAAAAAAAAGAGCCCTCTCTAGATGCAGATTAGCTAGAATCTGTGTCTAAAAGATTGGTTTGTGGTTACCTCGGTCGTATTCCCTTTCTTATAACTTTTGGGAACAACCTGAGTGATAACACATCTGGTACATTTAACTAGAAAAATGATTCATTATGGTACAAGGATTGGTTATACCTATGTAAGAATTCCCAGCTCAAATAAAATATTCTTAGGAAATTGCACACCTCTCCCTTAGGAGGGCACTCAGGATTTCTAAAAATCTACCACAGGGTTAAGAAGGACTTTTTTTGGGATGGCTTTAAATCGGATATTCAAAATTTTGTGGCAAAATGTTTGGTTTGGCAACAAAATAAAGTTGAAACAATTAAGACCTCAGGACTATTACAATCTTTATCCATTCCAAGCCAATGTTGGGAGGAGGTTTCAATGGATTTTGTCACAGGTTTACCCAAGTTTGAAGGAAAGAGTGTTATCATGGTGGTAGTTGAAAAACTTACCAAGTATGCACACTTTTGCACATTATCTCATCCATTTAAAGTGAGTACAGTTTCTACTGCATTTATGGAAACAATTCAAAAGCTACATGGAAACCCAAAGGTTATTGTAAGTGACAGAGATCCCATTTTCACTGGAAATTTTTGGACAGAATTATTTTCTTGCCTTGGTACTCATTTAGCTCATATCTCATCTTATCATCCTCAATCTGATGGGAAAACTAAGATAGTAAACAAATGTTTGGAAGGATATCTTCATTGCTTTGTATATAATAAATAGATACAATGGGTCAAATGGTTGGATCTGGTTGAATGGTGGTGTAGAGCTATAAAAAGGGTCTCTTTCACCTCTAGTTACCTCACATTAATATGTCAATCCGGGAACGTCTTTCTATTTCAAAGAGTGTCTCAGTCTGAGGCTTAGCACTTGTCAGTGTAATGCTCGTAGTACAACTGTTTAAAAGCTACAAAAGTAAATAGATGCGTGTCTACAGCTTAACTACTTCAAAAGGCTAAATCACACCAAGCATTGCATCAGTCAAAGGTTCAGTAGCACTAACGCATCCTTTTTGTAACTGATGAGAACAGATCCGAGGTCTGGGAGCTAGGTAGTAGATGCTGGCGCTCACTACAGCCTGAGATCATCCTTAATGAATAGAAATGAAACGACAAGTAAAGGAAATAGCAATGAAATAGAACAGCACATCAGCCAAGGGTTCGGTAGCAATAACCCATCCCTTTCATAACTGATGGGAGCAGATCAGAGGTCTAGGAGC
The DNA here is from genome assembly GCA_000404065.3 of Pinus taeda. NCBI lineage: Eukaryota > Viridiplantae > Streptophyta > Pinopsida > Pinales > Pinaceae > Pinus > Pinus taeda. The sequence continues at coordinate 51,894 of APFE031349023.1, forward strand.
CAGGTAGCAGATGTTGATGCTCACTACAGCCTGAGACTGTCCTTAAGAAACGGCAAGTAAATAAAACAGCAAATCAACAATCTTGAAATGGAACAGCAATTGAAATGGAACAAAAACTAAATGGAACAACAATTCAGAATTGGAACAGCGACTAAAATGGAACAACGATCCATAAATGGAACAACAAATAAATGGAACAGTAATCCAGAAATGGAACAGCAGTTGAAGTAAGCAGTAACCAAGTTCGTCAAGCTGTAACTCTATTTAATCACTCCAATCAAAACATCAACCCTTCGCTCTTAAAACATATACACATACTATGGAACAACAATGCCGATTAAAACCATAGAAACACAATGTGCTTAATCTGATTCTGTTATTGCTCTAAATAAAAGCATACGACTGCATCTCAGGATGAAAACAGTAACATTCAAGGATTCAATAATCATGTGAGATCAGACTTTTCAAGATAATTGTTGTAATGCTAAAGCACAATCGCAACAAACTCTGTAATAGAATGACAGTATCCTGTAGAGATTAATCAACACTTAAAGGATTGGTAACATGGTACAGTGTCAATATCATACTTTTGTTTGCAAGAACATTAAACGAGTTAAGCATAACAGAGCATGTAATACAACGTTCTTAAAACACAACAGATTACCAGATCACGTCTATGAACAAACCACACAGAAACCACGCGTAATGGTACAAGAGAAAGTGTCCTCCAGGGCTGGGCCCTTAGCCTCCAGGGTTACACCGCTTAAGATTGATCCAGGCTCAAAGATAAAAGAGTAACCAAATCTTTATTAATGCATGAAATAAAATTACAGGAACTCAAGTCTTCAACAGAACATAAAGATCATAGTCTTGATCTTTCTTTAAAAGAAATTACATAAAAGTCCTCCCCTGCTAGCCAACAACGCTATCCCTTATATAAGGAAGATGGTGGAGATATCTAGATACAGAAAAATAGATAAAATAGCGATCCCTCAGGATCTTAGATCCTGAGGGATTCGCAGAATCGTTAATCCTGAGTCACTTCTTTCCTTTTTTGCTCCGAGCTGATATCTCCACTTCCTTTCCTGGGTTGGTCCGTTTTGATCTGGTCTGCTTGCGGTCTCCCGTCAAAGGGACAGTAGTTAGCTCATCTTTGTCTTTTCCTTTGGGGTGGCCACTCTCCGTTTTTCCTCCCTCTTGAACATAGGAATGACAATTATCAGTGTTTCCTATTAATCTCACGTGTTTCGTTATAAATCCTCATCATCATCTAAGTTTCTAATGCAAAAGGTTTTTAAGTTCTAATGAAAAGATACTAACATAACCATCAAAACATACCTTCTTCGATACTCCACACACCCCCCAGCTTACCCTTTTTCATGGCCTCATGAAAACATTGTAGTTGACATGCAAAGCAGTGAGTGAGTAGACTGGAGATGGAATCTCGTGTGGGGGCCTACAACCGTGATGCGAAATTAAATGATCAAAGAAATGGCCTGTCTTTCCCTCAGGCATCTCATACAGGGATTGGTATCCGGGTTCAGGATGCCAAATGATTAGACTCCGGAACCTATATCCTAACCAGGATGGCCCTGCCCTCAAAACAATTTCACCATAGAGGGGGAATTGGTTAGCAACAAGCTTAAAATTCTCATACTTAAATGGTTCTCTGAGCTGGATGTTTGGATTAGATACTCGATATCGAAATTTAGCTGCTTCAATGGCAGGGTCTTTAATAGAGGAAAAGTATTCAAGCCCCTGCCGAATGATTGCTTCATGCATGAGTCCTAATGCTTCAATCACTCCTGGAGCCCTCATGAGATTTCTATGTCTCCTCCATAATTGTTCTAGGTCTCTAGGCTCAGCTCTTACCCATAGGTCTAATCTGTTTTCTTGTCTTTGAAAAGCAATTGTAGGCTTTAAGCCATTTAATTTGATTGACTGCAAATGAAATAAATGCTTGCAATTGAATATCCCCAACGAAAGGGCCAGGGTTCAGCTAGGTTTCTTGTTCTAGTACAAGGTTATGCAAGTAAAATTCACACAATAACCTTTGCGCTTTTACCCCATAATGTTTACATCAATTTATAAAATCATTTATAGTGTTAATTTGTATGGGAGCACCTGCTTTAACAACCTTTATTTTCAATTGTAAATACCTTTCCATTAGAAATAGGGCATAGTTCTTGGCAGGGGCTCTACATGCTAGGACGTCATTGTATAGAGAACACAAAGTATCCATCTGTTTAATAACTACATCTAATCTATGGGTTACCTTGGCAACTTTCTCTTATTCTTTTCGCCATCCTTCGAAAGCTTGGCTTTCAGATAAGTTGACGTTCCTTAGCTACTGTTGTAGTTCTTCATATTTTTCTTGGGGGACCATTTGCTCCCTAAGTTTTTCTACTTCTTGTTGGGCCTGCTTCGAATGTTTGTGAAGGGTTCTTGTTTCTGGGTCCTTCTTCCATGCGTCCGTGGAGGCCGGGAGCTTTACTTGAACTTTCTTATTGCACTGCTTTGAGTTCAGAACCCTTATTACTCCCGAAGGTGGTGCCTCCTTCTGAACCATCTTATCATCCTTTTCAATTTTAACACGAACTCCAGCGCACTGCTGTTCCTTTTCAAATGGAACAACAGTTTGCTCTTCAGCTTCATTTGGAACAACAGTCTGTTTTTCAGCTTCATTTGGAACAACAGTTTGGCTTTTGTCAGGGTTTTGAGTAGTGGGACAGATTCTAGTCCTCCACCTCTTGCCCTTAAGGGATCTTACTGGTGTGGTCAAACCTTTTCTTCCTGAAGTCCCTCTCACCCTTTGCCTTGCCTTTAGAATCATAATCTGCTGGTGAAGCTCGACTATTATGTTCAACAATGTCCACTGTTCCCTTCATAATTCCCTTATTTCCATCATCTCTTCAGAAAGAATAGCAGGTTGTTCGCTGTGGTTTGGACTGTGGCTAGCTTCCTGATTTTCTCCCTGAGGTGGTTGTTCCGGGGTAAGAACCTTACTTGGCTTTGTTATTTCTTGGGCTGATTCTTCTTCTGCCCTTATTTCCTCTGAACTTTCTTCTGGTGCCTTCTGATTAGGAACGAGCTGTTCCTGCTCAGCATTTTCTGATATATTCTCATTATGAACGGAAAAATTTCCTACTTCCGCCTCTTCTGCATGCAATTCCTTGGGTGCATATTTCTCCTGGGTTTCTTCTACAACATGGAGGTTTGATGGACTCAGGGCTTGGCCATATTCGCCCATATTGGCCAAAATGTTGACCAACTCATCTTCCCCTAATGGGTCTTGTAATGGGCTTCCTTCCTGCTGTTCCATTCCTTTCTCCTGCTCGGACTGCTCAACTTCTTTCTTCTCGTCTCCTTCCTCTTCAGACTGCTCATCCTTTTCTTTTTCTCTGCCTGCAAATTGCTCTGGCCCCTCTTCTTATTCTTCTGTTTCTGCCTCTGCAGACTGCTCTTCTTCCTCGACGTCTTATTCTTCCGTTTCTGTCTCTGCAGACTTCTCTGCTTCCTCGTTGGTTTCTTCTTCTGTTTCTGTCTCTGCAGACTGCTTTGTTTCCTCGTGGTTTTCTTCCTCCATTTCTGTCTCTGCGGACTATTCATCTTCAATTTCTATTGCTTGGCTTGTGCCTTCCTCGGGCTTCTCCAGCCCTCCTCGTAGCCATGCGAGCCTTGCTGACTTTCTACGTTTTTCTGGTTGTTCGGGTGTACTAGCGTCATGTTTCCATTTTTCAGGTCGTTTTTAAGGTTGTTTTTCAGGTTTCTCTTATGTGCAAGTGTCCTGCTTCCGTTTTTCTTAATGTTGGGGTGTGCTATAACCTTGTTTTCATTTTTTTGGGCGTCCATATGTGGTTGTCCCTCTATTGATGATGGCAATTAGTTATTCCCAGCTGCTCTGCTGCTGGGTGAGACTATAATTAATTATCAACCGAATTAATCCGTGGTGGCTAACAACTGATTCTACGTGTTGTGCCCTTTTCATACTTCGTGCAACGTCATGCAATAGTGAATTCAACAATGCGGATAAATTTACAGAACATTTTTGTTTTAAGACAGCTAGGAGTTTAAGATGTCATGGTCTTACCACGTCTTTTCTGCCTTCACAAGTGATGTAGCTTTGGATGATTTTTGCCAAGTCCACCCATGGCTCTCCTAACATTGCTGGTACCACCCCCTTTCCTCGAATTGTCAAACTCTGGCCCTCGTCCTGAAAGATTTCTAAAATCTTCTGTAGCCTTTCCTTCTTTATTGTCCATACTGGTCCAATAGCTGGTAGTCCCGTGACTCTTACTATTATGTCTTCGGTGACTTCTATTCGCCTTCCTCTTACTGTGGAGTAGTCTTCCTGTAAATTCTGTAAAAATTCTCTTGCTACTGTTTCATTGGACTCCTTCAGGCAGTTGAGATAATTCAACCATCCTGCTTTCTTCAGGATTCTTCGAGTTGCAGCCGAAACAGTTAATACTTGTGGTTCTCGGCGAACTGAACTTCCTCCCATAGTTTCACTGCAAATTCTCAAAGGAACAATAGTTGTTTATTAAAACGCAGAGAAGCTGATGGCGTATTACTCGTTCAAATTCTAATGCTACGGCATATGCAGTGGAAATGGCTTCGAATAGCAGCTCATGCAGAAGAAAACAAAAATAGCAAAATATAATATCGTTGAGCCATGCTGTGCCCGAGTACATAATTTCTCAAATATTGGACTGGCACGTGCTTTCGGGAATGATGAGGTTACATCCCCCCCGCAATGTGATAGGATGTCCCAGCCGTCAAATAAAGGAGCAACGTCTGTTCTGCCGCGAGGTCTTTATGGAACAACATATGGAAATATGCCATGCTTACAAAAATAGCCGATTACTGAAATCGAGGTATAAATTTACATCGCTTTTAGTACGTAAGGGACTGCGGTGATTTGATGGAAATTCGGGGATAAGACATTTGCCATAACTAGAGAGTCTCATGCGATCACCGTCACTAGCTTCGTAATGATTGGCGATAATATATAGTCATGCGCTATATGGTTGGGTAATATTATATAATTAATTATCACGGCATAAGAAACAAGAGGATGTAATCTTCTTACCTATTGGTGTAAAAGTACGACTTCAATACCATTAACAGTGCTCTGCTGCCGACAGGTTTCCATAACCTTGGTAGAGTTGTTTGTTTCACCCCTGGAACCATAGTCCTTTGTGTATGCCAGGAAGCATTGTCTAATGTCAAAATGTAGGCCACTATGTTGGCTTGGTGACCAGTTAGTCATAATGCCATTCACGAGGGAGGAGCGAATAATGGGCAGGCCGGCTCATGGTGAGACCTCCTGTTCCAAGGGTTATTTGTTTTATATAACTTTTAGACCATTTCCCAGGTGTGGTGGCCCTAGTGGGAATGCCACTTTGCTTCCATCCTGATGATCATGGTAGGCTAGCTCATAATGAGACTTCCTATCCTGCAATTTGACAATTTTTAGAAACCTTGTTTTGCTTCCTTCTTTTTCTTTTCTTTTTTAATAGAGATCCTTTCCTGTTTATGCACAAAGGGTGGTTCAACACTCCTTAAGAGTAGGAATGGTGGAAGAAGTCTTAATATCCCAATAGAAAGGTATAGATCCTTTGATCTTATTGCTGAATGATAATCAAAGAAGAAAAAAAGAACCATCATGATACAGATAACCAATCAGAACGAAGTTAGTAGAACAATGGCAGCAAAAGATGATAAATAATCATGTCTTTCCCTGCATCCTTTCACGAATTCAGGGCAGTCTCTTATAAAGACAGTGATTTATGATTTACTGATTTCCGTATGCTGTGTTTTTGTTTTCATCACATAAGTACATAGCCGTATTCCAAAAGACTTGAAAGAACATTAGCAATAAACATCCTTAATTTAGAATAGAAGGAACAAGCTGTTTCAAAATCATATGAGTAGTGCTCCTTTCAAGGAAGGGCACAACAACAGTTCACAGATGTTGTCGTTTGGAGAAAGGAACAGTAGAAATCAACAATGTTGTTCCTTTTAAAACGGAACAGCAAAATCAAACAAGTGTCATTCCTTTGGAAAAAGACCGGCAGAAATCAAAAAGTGTTGTTCCTTTTGGAAACAGCAAAAACACACAAGTGCTATTCCTTTTGAAAAATGAATAGCAAAAATCACAAGTGTTGTTCCTTTTGGAAAAGGAACAGCAAAAATCGCAAGTGTTGTTCCTTTTCCAAAAGGAACAACAAAAATCACAAATGTTGTTCCTTTTGAAAAAGGAACAGCAAAAATCACAAGTGTTGTTCCTTTTGGAAAAGGAACAACAAAAATCACAAGTGTTGTTCCTTTTGAAAAAGGAACAACAAAAATCACAAGTGTTGTCCCTTTTGGAAAAGGAATAGCAAAAAAAATCAAAAGTGTTGTTCTTTTCAGAAAAAGAACAACAAAAATCAAAAGTGTTATTCCTCTTGAAAAAAAGGAACAACAGAAGTAACAAAACGTGTTGCAAAGATATGTACAAAAAAATAATTCAAGAAGTTATATACAAATTGTAAGGAAAAGTAAATTTCTTAGTGAGTTACAGGTGGGGAAGACTTGTCTTCCTCCCCTAAGATCTCCATATCTGAATCTTGGTGTAGTTGTTGGCAGAAGGACTCCCGAGTAAGTGGTTTGCGATAAAAACGGACTCAATGGCTGTTTTCCTTAAAGGTATATCCAGAACCATCAATAGTAATCAGGGTAAGGGTACCATTTTCATGTACTTTCTGAATTTCATATGGTCCGAGCCAATGAGTCTGGAGTTTCCCAGGGAAGTCCTGAAACCTAGAGTCATATAAAAGAGCCCAGTCTCCTTCATGGAAGACTCTATTTTTAGTGTGAGCATCATGCCATTTAGCTCTCTGCTGCTGTATCAGGGCAGTGTGTTGAAGTGCAGAGAGCCTAATTTCATCCAGCTCATTAATCTGTTGTAGTCGATTAGTCTGTGCCTCAGTTAAGTCTAAACCAACTTCTTGTGTTGTTCGTAATGTCTGGATTTCAAATTCTATAGGAAAGATAGGTTGTTTTCCGAATATTAGCTGGTAAGGTGAGTGACCAGTGGTGCTTCTCCATGTTGTTCTATAAGCCCACAATACTTCAGGTAGTCTGGC
>APFE031349039.1:726-154155 GCA_000404065.3 Pinus taeda
GGAATTGTCAAAAGATGGGACACTATGCAGTTGTGTGTCCAGAGAAGAAGAAGAAGAAGGGGAAGGACCAGAGTTTGGTAGCATCATCAGAGATTGAGGACTTTGCAGGTCGTTTTGACCGAGAGTTTTCATTCACTATGTGTGAGTCCTCTAGTACAGGATCACCTGCCATACAGGTTCAGAGGCAGCAGGCTTTTCCCTCGATTAGCGGAGCATCTACACATATCTGGTATGTAGACAGTGGGGCTTCACGTCATATGACAGGAGTCCGTGAGTACTTCTCGGAGCTTTCAGAGAGTGGCACTGATATTGAGGTAGTACTCAGTGATGACAGAGTTGTTAGAGCAGTCGGGTGGGGACACTGACATTTCAGAGGGAGTCCAAACCTCCCTTGAAAGTGACAGAGTTTCTTTATGTGTCAGGGATGAGGAAGAACCTCATATCTGTCTCAGCTTTGGAGGACAGAGGATATGAGGTACTGTTCAGGGAGGACAGGTGTTGATGTATCCGAGGGGCGCTCCAGCTGAGTCAGCTAGAGTGATAGGTGTACGCCATGCAAAGGTGTACAGTTTTGCATTCCAGCCCCTTTTGGCATTGAGTAGTAGTACCGACAGCAGAGCTAGCAGTTCTGAGCAGTGTGAGATTTGGCACCGCAGGATAGGACATATGTATCATGGAGCCTTGAGGACCTTGTGGGAGATCACTACAGGTATGCCAGATTTCAGTACTGATCACTCTGGTACTTGTAGAGGATGTGCTATGGGCAAGTTTGCCAAATCCCCTTTTCCCAGCAGTGACAACAGAGCGACTAGGATACTTGATTTGATACATTCTAATGTGAGCGGTCAGATGTCTCATGGTTCCTTGAGTGGATATGAGTATTATGTTTTATTCATTGATGATCACTCCAGGAGGACCTAGATTTATTTCTTGAAGACCAAGAGTGAGGTCTTCAAGCAGTTTCAGGAGTTCAGAGCTCTTGTGGAGACACAGACAAGTCGGAAGATCAAGTCCATGAGGTCAGACAATGGAGGAGAGTACACCCTTGGAGAGTTTGTTGACTATTGTGCGGAGGCAGGCATTAGGAGGGAGTTTACTGTTCCTTACAACCCCCAACAGAACGGGGTTGCGGAGAGGAAGAATAGATCCATCATAGGGGTTGCCAAAGCCATGTTACATGATCAGGGGTTGCCATTGTTTTTGTGGGCAGAGGCCTGCAACACAACTGTTTACTTGCAAAACAAGAGTCTGCATCGTGCCTTGGGGCACATGACTCCGGAGGAGGCTTTCTCTGGAGAGAAGCCTGATATTGGTCATCTTCATATGTTTAGATGCATTACATACTCCTATATACCCAAGGAGAAGAGGACCAATCTAGAGCCCACTGCAGAGAAGGGTATCTTTGTGGGCTACAGTGAGACCTCAAAGGCCTTTCGGATTACATTCCTACACAGAGGAGAGTTGTTGTCAGACGGGATGTGAAGTTCGAGGAGGACAGGGCCTTTAGGAGATCACGGGAGTTGGAGTATCTGGATCAGCCAGACCCTCAGCAGCAGTTGAGTCAGTCACAGGGATCTAGTGGGTAGGGATCAGGAGGATCAGGAGGATCTGGAGGTACATCTATGAGAATGTCAGGTCCATCAGTGAGCAGTGGCTCACCGAGCCAGAGGGGTGGTGCTCCGAGCAGGTCACAGAGTAGTTCACTAGGGAGTCCACTGATGGACAGTTCACACGATACCTCAGCTTCTACAGGTTCAGGTGCAGGCAGAAGGACAACAGACAGACAATCAGGAGTTCAGGCAACTGATGGTGATGAGAAGGAGGAGTTTCATTCTCCTATTGGAGAAGCATGCTCGGGGAAGAGGAAGCCCAAGTGGCTTCAGGACACCTTGAGAGATGCCACATCTGTTGCTGAGCTGAAGAGGCCAGTCAGAGAGAGTAGACCACCTGAGAGATTTTGTAGCTATATGGCAATGGTTACCAGCATCCTTGACTCTGAGCCCTCTAGCTATGAGGAGGCAGCTAGCCAGCAGGTCTGGAGAGAGGCCATGCAGGAGGAGTATTCTTGTATCATGAAGAATGATGTTTGGGAGGTAGTGTCGAGGCGTGAGGGTAAGTCCGTGGTTACTTCCAGATGGCTTTACAAGGTAAAGCATACTGCAGATGGCAGCATTGAGAAATTCAAAGTGAGGTTTGTGGCTAGAGGGTTCTCCTAGGTAGAGTGAGTTGATTATGAGGATACCTTCGCTCCCGTGGCTCGATATACTTCGATTCGCTCCATTATATCGATAACAGCAGAGATGGGTTGGAAGATCCACTAGATGGATGTGAAGACCACATTTCTCAATGGATTCATACAGGAGGAGGTGTACATTGAGCAGCCATAGGGCTTTGAGGTGCATGGGAAGGAGTCCCATGTATGCAGACTGAAGAAGGCCCTTTATTGCCTGAAGCAAGCTCCCAAAGCTTGGTACTCCAGGATAGATACTTATTTGCAGGGGATGGGTTTCACAAAGAGTGAGGCAGATCCAAACCTTTACTTTATTGTGATAGGTGAGGAGCCAAATCATTCTGATGTTGTATGTGGATGACTTGGTCATTACAGGTGCAGAGAGAATCATAGAGCACTGCAAGAGAGATCTTGCGGCGGAGTTTGAGATGAAGGACATTGGCTTGATGCATTACTTTTTGGAGGTGTGGCAGGAGGAGGGGCATTTCTTCCTGGGGCAGGGGAAGTATATTGTGGACATCCTTGGCAGATTCCACATGGAGGATTGTAAATCCATGTTGACACTGATGATCACCAACTGGAAGAAGCTTCATGCTCGGATTCCGAGTTGGTGGATCCCACATTGTACAGGCAGCTGATTGATTCCTTGATGTATTTAGTCAACACTAGACCAGATATTTGTTTTGCAGTCAACACGATGAGTCAGTTTATGTGTGAGCCTAGGAAGGTTCACTGGGTGGCTGTAAAACAGATTTTGCGGTACTTGCAGGGGACAGTGGATTATGGTCTGGACTACAAGCAGGGGGATGGAGTGAGATTGGCAGGTTATATTGATTTTGATTGGGTAGGTAGTGCTTCTGATGGAAAGAGCACTTTAGGGTGCTGTTTTGGGTTGGGCTCGGCAGTAGTGTCATGGTTCAGTCGGAAGCAGCAGTCAGTAGCATTGAGTTCAACGGAAGCAGAGTATATGGCAGCCAATCTAGCTAGTTGTGAGGCCATCTGGCTTCGCAAGATGTTTGGCTTATTTGGTCAGTCGTTGAGACCTTCAGTGATTTAACGTGATAATCATAGTTGCATTAAACTCACGGAGAATCCAGTATTTCATGACAGGTCAAAGCATATCGGGATCAAATATCACTTCATTAGAGACTATGTTCAGAAGGGAGCTGTGAAGCTTGAGCAGGTTGCAGATATTCTTACCAAAGCCTTACCACGGGGCAAGCATGTCTACATCAGAGACAAGATGGGTGTGGTGAGGAACACCTTTCTCGGTAAGAGGGAGTGTTGAAATTTGGTACCGGAGGATAGGTGGTTCCCTAAGGCTTTGATCTTTGGCCTAGGGAAAAGTGTCCAAAAGAATTTAATTTTTCTCCTAAAGTGACTTTATAATTTTTATAAAGTCAAATCTAATTTGAAAGTGACTTTAAGTGATAAAGTTACTAAAGTCTAATTTTAAAGTGACTTTAATAAAGTCAATGTAAAATTAGAAAGGAAAAGTGACTTTGGAAATAAATGACTAAGTGGGGTGAATTAAAAAATAGAAAGTGAGATTTAAATGAGTATTTAATCTCAGCCCTTGATCTCAATCTATTTCAGCGATTGGATTTAGGGGTCACCCAAAAGTCACTTAGGGTTAGATTAAAGGAGGAAAATGAGGAAAAGGTCATTAATTCTTTCATGAACAGATTGAGAGAAGGAGAGCAAGAGAGCAAGAGAGATTTCTGGTCAAGGAGGAGGAGGAGGCAGCAACTTGGCACACATTCCAAGGCAACATTTCAGTAAGTCCGTATAGCTGAGTTAGCACACAGTGAAAGGCAGATATTGGGCATGATTTTTTAGAAATCCGTACAAGTGCACAGAAATCGAGGAGCAGAAATCCGTACAGCAAGTGGCTGTACCTTGGCACGCATTTCTAGGTAGAAATCCATATAGCTGTACAGCTGTTTTTTGCACAGAAATTGAGGAAAATGTATAGCAGCATTTATGGCAGCTTGCACGCTTTTCTAGGCAGGCCGTACAACAGCGTTTAAGGCTGAAAGTGGGCACAAAAATCGAGGAGGCCGTACAACATTTATTGCTGTCCTATTTTACTGTTTGCAAGTATTTTCCAGTTGGCTGTGAGGCACGAAAATCGAGATAAGTTGTAAAAGTTTGCTTGCTGATTTTTGCTGAATATTTCTCACTGTAAAAAGCATTTTCAGAAATAAGAAAGAGCTCTCGAATTGGTTTTCCCCAAGAGTTTGAGGGGGTTTTTCCAGGGTCACTTTGACCAAAAATCATTGTGTTTAAATGTGTTAAATGGCTGTTTGTACCTGCTGATTTTTTATTTTCTGCATTTTCCAGCATTCAGTAAAATTTCCAGAATTTTTGTTTTAAGAAAAAATTATTTTTCAGTTGTTGAATGTATGGATATGGGAAAGGGCATTTAACTATTTTTGAGAAATATGGTGAAACTGAAAAGCGGGGTGGGAAATGAGAAATTTTTACAACTAGACCAAGTCCAGAGGAACAACCTGTGAGGGGAATGCATCAAGCTTTGATAGACATGCTGCGTTTTTGCAAGAAAATCAGTGAAGCTTGTGTACTTGACAAGGCAAGACATGCTGCTGTGAAAGGTTGGTAGGGAGGCTCCAAAATGAAGTTAAGGCAAAATTTTGAAGGGTGGTTGTAGCTGCTACAACAAAATCTTAGAAGACCTCCATCATCAAAAGAAAAGAAATATTTGCAAGGCAAGGGTCTTTAAGATCCTATGATGGAATCTTCAAAAGAAGGTTCATGAACCAAAGCAGAGGTCTCGTTGGGAATCCCATTCACGGGATTCAAGAAATGATGATATGCAGGCAAGCTAAGATGAAGCAAGAAGGGCCACACCAAGGACAACCTAATAAAGCCAAGATGATCAAAGAAGAATCAAGATGAGGTATGTATGCATTATAGTTTAGTCATGTTATCATTTGTATATTATTGAGTCTTGGGAATAGTTCTATAACATGGTCAAGTAGGAAAGAATCTCTTTCACCGATGACATGTTCGAAGGCATGTACTACATTGCAATGAAGTTCAACAAAGGATATGCTCACATAAGGAGTATAAGATTGCTAACTAAGAAGCAAGAAGAAACGCTAACTAGTCCAAGAAGCAAGCAATGAAGAAGTGCTCTCAAGGAGCACAAGATGGTTGATCAATTTATCCAAAGAGAAGCAAATGAAGAAAGAGATCAACCATGTAAAGAACACCATGATCACCGAGAATCACTATTTGACAGGATACTTTGAAGATATCTCCCGAAAGAAGGCAAGACAACTCTGACAAAGGAAGGAAGGACCCTTGACACTGATGAAGGCCTTGGAGATATGAAATATGCAGATAACTGATTCTACTCTACAAAGATGTTGTGATGAAGAAGCCATCCAACAAAAGAAAATGCAATGTTAAAGCAATATTAGGATGAAGTCATAATGGGCTACTAGGTCGAAGAATGTAAACAAGCAAGTACGACAAATCATCCATGAGAAGAGTATTCCAAAGCATGGACAAATGATAAAGGAGTAGCTAGATGTCAAGAAAATCTGATGTATGACAAGAAAGTCACTTTCCATGAAGGAAGCAATGACATGACAAACCATGAAGGAAAGTGATCGATGGATGGTACCCTACCTAGAAGAAGTTCGAACAAAGACTTCATGACATCAAAGAAAGGAAGGAGATCAAGTAGTTGAAGGACCCACGAAGAAGAAGTTGCTGATGAATGAAAGAGTCCCTAGTTAAGAGGGAGCTTTGATTGGTCCCTGATCAAGAGGGAGTTTTGGATCACCCCTGATTACAAAGGAGTGACAATTGTGTTTTTTCCATCTCATGTATCATGCACTAGACCAGGACTAACAACCATAAGTCTAGATGAAGGCCATGAATGGAAATGTAGACACAAGATAGACACCATTCTTGTCTTTGCTTGGGAAGAAAGAATGGGAGGATTGGGTAATCATTTGGCACTCGATACTCTTTGAGGATGTGTAGGGAATCCAAGATAAGAGTAGGCAAGAGGACTGATATTCTTTGAGGGCTGGGAACCCAAGACAAGAATAGTCCTAGAAGGTCATACTCAGTGAACGCCTAGGTGGGTATGTACATTGAGAGACAATGATAAAGGTTTCTATAATCATTGGTCTCGCCAAAATTGTGCTCTGATCTATTGAGAGATAGAGCTGTTAGTCAAGGCCTTGCTATGTGACAATGTTGGTTATAATCATGCTATACAAATGGATTACTAGTTCGACTCTTCTTATGAGATCTCTTTAGTATCGAGAATAGCCTTGTACCATTTAATGAATACCTCCCTAATTAAGAGGGAGTGTTGAAGAAAATTTAACTAGGTTCGGTTTTCATTATGACTTGTAATTATAATATTATGAGGAAAATTATTGTTCCTTGCATCATGGGTTTCATGAGCAATATGTGATTACCATAGGTCAAAGACTTCTCCTTGATGTCTTTAGGTTTTTATGTTTCACCATAAGTATTATAAGTCATAAGATCAAAGGTTTACACTCCAAGAACAAGTGTCACTATCCTCATGCAAATCAACTCTACAAAAATGCTATAATCTCCTTGATGATATGTTGGCCTAAATTCAAGGCACTCTTGTCGGCTCAAGGTACTATCATTGATCCATATATATAAGGTATGACGTGAATTCTAAAGCAACAAGTCTTCAGATCCTTCATTACAATCAACGAAGATTGTATGCATACACAATATTATCTTGGTGAAGTGATCAAGGGTAATATCAAACTCTTGGAAGTCTATCTCGGAGGTCTATATCTATACAGTGATAACTCTTAGAAGCATGCGGATCAGTTCACATTACAGTCGATGAAGAAACAAAACACATACACAACAAGCGAGGTAAATATCTCGGAAGTTTGCCTACAATATACATACAATATGTCAAGGTCTCTCATGTATCTCAGGGGTCTCTCAAAAGTCTATACAATGTGATAACTCTCGGAAGAAGGACTATATATATATATATATATAGTGTTTGCTCTCAGTGGTGGCTCGTGTAAATATATACTATGACAACAACTCTTGGTGGTGGCTTGTGTAAATATATACTGTGACTACAACTCTCGGTGGTGGCATATCTAATCAGTATCATAACCAACAAGAGTATGCAAGTCTGTCTGAAGACATCAATATAAACGAAGAACTATGGCAGCCAAGAAAAGAAGGAATCGAAGATAGTGACTGGACAACAAGGTCATAAGGAGAAGGAGTACAATGAATCGTCGACTAAACAGAGTAGAGGATAATGACAAATGTCTTGGAGGTAACCTGGTGTCTATTTTGTCAAGTGTCTTGGTATTCATCATCTAAACATCTATAAGAAGAGATTGAAGGGTTTTCCTCTCAAGAGGAGAGGTTTTAGCCCTGGTAGAGAGCCAACATCTTGTGTTCTTGTCTATGTTTTGATAGCAGTTTGATGAAGTACACACACATGCATTAATAAGAGAACAAGAAGATTAAGCTAATAAGGACAAATTGTAAAAAGATTTCACAAATTGTTATGAAGTAATGAAGAATCACTCTACACCTAATTGCCTTAGATTCTTCAATAGGCAGGAGGTTGATTGAGCTCTGTGACCAATGTTGCATGAAGCGGGGACGAAGCAGGGACGTAGAAGCGTCATTTTCCAAAAATCTAGAAAGCGAAGCGTCTGCTATATATATATATTTTTATATATTTTTTGCATTTATACTCAAAACAAACATCCCAAATACCAAATTAGTTGTAGAAGACATGAAAACATGCATATTTTTGCATAAATCAAGATAGATATGGCATCCATAATTCCATTGTAGTTACTAGTATGTACATCAACCATCTATATTCTAGCGATTACAAACATACATCAAATTTTTAAGCATGTTATAAAACATAAAACATTTAAGCATATTATAAAACATAAAACATAGAGCATATTATGATTTATCTAGCAAGTGAGCAATTGTCAACATGTCCAAAATTCAAATAATAATGTTTACAAAATATGTCACTTGGTCACCGCCAAGACAAAAAAGGTTCGAAATTCAAATTCACAAGCCCACAAGTCTAATGAGTAATCTATGACAAAAGTAGTGAATTGTGAATATATCTACTAATCTCTCCTCCTTCCACCACGAAGAGAACGTGGCGGCGGGCCTCCACATGGTGGCAGGTCTCCACGTGGTGGCAATGAAGAAGATGGTGCCTGTGGAAGTTGTGACAGTGGCACTGAAATTGATGAAGAAGAACCCCTGCTATTGGTGTTGAACCATGGAACCTAGGAACCAAGGGACTAGATGGTGTTGGGGGTGGCATATCAACACGATCATCATCATCCTGGAATCGCTCAAAAAATTCATGCAAAAAAAAAAAACACTAGTTAACAAAAAAATTAAAAACATGAATTAGAGAAATGCTTTATAAGGAAAATTCATACCACAATGGACATACTTGGATAAGGGCATCCTCTAATTGCTCTAATTGCAACACTCCATCCTCCAAATTGGGCTCCTCTGGATTCTTGTCCCAAATCAACAGGTGTTTATTAGACTTTGCATCTTCACAGTAATGGAACAACAATCGCAAGTTATAATGAACATAAACCAAGCTCTCTGCCCGGTTTAAACTCAACCTGTTCCTTTTAACACTGTGGATGAAAGAATAAGAGCTCCAACACCTCTCTGCAGAAGAAGTGTTTACCACCTGTGATAGCACCTACAATGCCAAAGTCTGTAGAAGTGGAGTAGCCCCTCCATGCATGTTCTACCACTCAAGAGAAGAAAAAGTCTCTCGACCTCTAATTGCATGCATGCTCCCAAATGGACCAGTGTTAAGCGTATAGTTGCTCACCTTTCTCCGTACCAATGCAGCCTCTTCCTCATTAGGGGTTAATTTACTCAATGCAGGCATATATTTTTTGTGAACCTCTTGATCTTGGTGTGGTTTTCTCATGCATCCCCCCCAGGTGCTGGTGTTGAAAGCCATGATGGATGATAGTATTTAGGTGTCAAAACATATGCTAATGCATGCAATGGAACATTTAGCATTTCCCATCGGTTTTCCACCTCTGCACGAATATAATTATACAAGTTGATATCTCTAGGCTCAACAATGTCTTTAATTTGCCCCAACATCCTATCCATTTGCTCATACACCTCCCCAATTACTGGTCGATTTGAATCTGCAAACTTGATCATGTAATAAATTGGTTTGGTGAATTGCAAAACATATTTAACCTGTGACCAAAAGTAAATGTCAAGAATAGTGTTCTTGACTGCATTAGCACCATCTCTGTCAGTGTTAATTTCATCCCATGATTCAACACACACTAGATTAGTTAAAGCTTGTCTCACCTTCACTAGCCGCCTAAAGGTGAGGTAATAACTGGCAAATCTTGTCTTTGCAAGTTTAAGCAACTGCAACTTGGAGTAAGTGCCATAGAAGTGGTCTACCCTTGTATGTCCTGTGATGAATTTAATGAGTTGCTTCCCTCTCTTGTAAAGTTCAGTAATCCACCCACATTCTTTATGCTTCAGAATATCATGCATCAAAAGTTTCAATGTGTGAACTAGGCACCCAAACCAAAAGATGTGTGGATGAGTACGCTCAATAATTTTTCCTGTTGCCTTACAATTTGTTGCATTATTTGTGATCACTTGAACCACTTTATTCGGACCAACATTTTTGATTGATTGCAATAGGAGATCTGCAATGTTTTGTGCAGATGCACTAATGGAGGAGGAGTCATGACATGTAATAAATACTGCACCACTAGAAGAAACACTAAGAACATTTATCAAATGTTGGTTTCTAATATTTTTCCACCCATCTGATACAATGGATACCCTAGAATCTACCCACTCATTTGTAAAACGTGTCAAAGCTCTTTGAACCTTAGCTTTTTCTCTTTCTAATAACACTGTTCTAGTTTTCTCATAGTTGGGGGCCTTTTATCCTTGTGGGGCTTCATTGATGGTCTTTACCATTTCATGCCAATAGGGAGAGTGAAGCACATTGAATGGTACACCGCAAGCACAAAGAAAACATATTACCTTTCCATCCACATCATCCCTTGCAACAACATTAAGGAAATCCTCTATTGTTCTTCTACCTCCAGAGCTTGCAGAAGTACCATGAGGAGATGAGCTGCCAAATTTAGAGGTTGCACTTGATTCAGAATGAGTTTTCTCTTTCTTGTTTTTTTGTTGTGCAACCCCCTCTATTTGGATGTATTTTCTTCTTTGTTCAGATGAAATGTTTGGGCAAATTTGTATCCCCACAGGACCCTTTTTATCATCACTGTCCAGCACCCCACAAAGATGCCTCATCACATGGGTATATGAACCACTATATGGTTTTCCTCCATGACAACCATGAGGGCACACAAATTTGTAGCTTCCACCACCCTTTCCCCCATCAAGTTTGGTCACATAGTTCCACAAGGGTGTTAATGCAGCTTCCCCCTCTAATGTTTCAGTTTCCCCTTCAGGTTCAACATCATCCCCTTCCTCTTCAAACCCTTCCTCCTCATCATATATTGGGTTACTCATATTGGGACCACTGTCCTCTTGTGCTTCTTCCCTTCTATTCCTACTCCCTCTTTCCATCATTAAAACCAAGAGTGGAATGATACATAGAAGCCAAAAGAACACCATCTTGGAATATGGATATAGGTGGTGGGCAACCTGCAAGTAAAGGAGCAAGTAGAAACAATGGGAAAGAGTAGGAGAGGGAGGAGAACAATACAAAAAAATGTAAAAAATATAAGGGAATTTGGGGTTTGAACTTATCTCTTTAGCTCTTGTAGATGAATTCCTCCAAGCTCTTGCTCCAAGCTCCTCCTCCTTCTCCTAGCTCCTCCTCCTTCACTCCTCCAAGCTCTCCTCTCTTCTCCTCTCTTCTCCTCTCCTCTCCTCTCTTCTCTTCTCCAACTCTCATAAACTCAAAGTGAGCAAATGAGGAATGAATGGGGGTTTTATTCCTTTTATTCCTCACCCTAACCTCACCCTAACCCAAGGTGGACCCACCCCCTTTATGCTAAGTCAGCTAAAATTAAAAAAAAAAAAAAAAATCGCATTTCTTCCCTTCTCGCGACACTTTTCCGGAATCGTACGAAACCGTATAGGAAGCGTACGCTTCACTCTCCAAAGCGCCACGCTTCGTATGGCAAAGCGTCGTACGAAGCGTGCTTCGGAGGAAAGCTTCGGAAAATTCTAGGAAGCGTCCAAAACAGGCGAAACTGCGCTTTCGAATTTTGGTGTCGCGCTTTTGGGGACGCTTCCTGTACGAATCTGTATGGGACACGCTTCGGGCCTTAGATCCGGGGGGGGGGGACGTTTCCTACAAAACTGTCTGTGACTGCGTAATGCGCAGTCCTTGGAGGCAGTGACTGTGCATTGCACAGTTCCAATAGGCAGGACAAGGTGATTGAGGGCCAAGGTTGTGCAATGCGTGGTTCAGGGAGGCAGACCAGAGGGAGGTTGATCGAGGAAGGATCATCTTTAGAAAATGACCAACTGTGGGACCCAAGAGGCGAGAGATGGGACCGGAACATGACTTGAACATGATCACACACTTATAGATGATTAACAACTCGACAATGAAACATTTACCACCCAACATCAACATGTCCTCATTGAAACGACAATAGAACAACACTTACCTCCATGTGCAACACTTGAGATACACTTTGCGACACAAGTAATGACACTAACAAAACAATGCTTAAGGCTTGGAGAATGAGTCTAATGCATACACTTATGATAGAGAGAACATAATAGTACAAGAGACTACATCAAGGCTACCCTTCAATAGTGTACAAATGACTCCCTTTACTAGATGTGACACTTCCCTTACTTAAAGGTGACACTTGCAACAATAAGAAAAAGTGAAAATGACACTTGCAAAAGCTAAAGAAAGTGAAAGCGACAGCTATAGCGAAGAGAACATAAAAGTGCTACTTGTAGAAGTGAAAGCAAGCAAAAACGATAGTCGGGAAAGTGAAATGACACTTGTGAAACCCAAGGTGCGCAAAAGTAATAGTTGGGAAAACTCATGGGAATAGAAGTACAATTGCAACCGAAGTGAGGAAGATTGTCAATGGAGAGTGTGCACTAATTGTCGACAGGTGTTCCGTAGTACATTGTGCTTATGGATTGCACAGTCACTGTCACTAGTGATTGTGCAAGCCTTACCTTCAAGAGCTATGCAATACTTATCTAAGCTTGCATAGAAAGATGTGTTTTTGTGAATTCGTTGAAGACAAACATGTGTGAGCAAGTAACTATGACACTTACAATCTGAGGAGAAGACTCAAACAGTTAACAAGCATCAATCGACCATGAAGTGACTATGGAGAGACAGATCATAAGATCACAAAGATTACAAGTAGGCTCCAAAATTCAAGTGTAGGCAAAATTTTGGAGGGTGTTTGTCGCAGCGACAATAAACTACAAGTATTTAATGATCATAAATTTTTATCTTATTACATAATAGAGTAACTTTGTATCATTTTGTTCTCTTTATTACCATCATGATTGTAAAACACAAATTTCATCTCTATGCAAATTTGATTAAGTTGAATGCAGCTTTGAGTTCATTAGGACAAATATTTGGTATAGTCATTCAGTAGATTTGTGGGAAATATAGTTTGCATATTTTCGTTGAAGTGAATTATTTGTACTTGGTAAATGTGCAACAATGACAAGCAGTGCCTGTTAGTACTCTGATGAGCACGTGGCTTCTTGATTTTTGTTAACATGGTGTTGGGGCTTTGACATGCAGAGTGGGTTTCTTACTATTGAATGGTTGCTTGGTTGACTATTTTCCTTATACATCTATTTCTGCGTATTGTTTTGATGAGGATACAATGACATCTTTATCTGTTGCAGGTCAGCATTATAAGTGTGGTTTTCTCGCAGTCAGAATTACTTCAGAAGGAAGTATTTCTTGTAGAAACAGTGGATTCTCTTTCAAAAGAAGTAATGACACACCTAAAAGCAGTTTGCTTTCTGCGCCCAACAGCAGAGAACATTCAACATCTAAAACGGCACTTAAGTAACCCACGGTTTGGTGAATATCACCTGTGTAAGCACCTAGAAGAGCTCATCTTTTTTATCATTGTCATGTTTAATTATTTGATTCTTGAGCATGGTTGGTCTGCATATAACTATTGCTAAACTTATGTGTTCAATGCAGATTTTTCTAATATTTTGAAGACTCACTACCTTCAGATTCTTGGAGATTCTGATGAACATGAAGTTGTGCAGCAAGTTCAGGTATTTCGCTTTTGCTTGAGTAAAACAAACTTAGGTGCTCTTTGATGGTGATAGACATTTGGGACAGATCTGGAATGGCATTTTTTGTCATTACTCTTTTATGCTTGAATTCAGGCATTTTGCTAAACTTTATATAAGTAGTCTTCTTCATTTTTTGATATGATTCAAATATCAGTCCACAGAAATGAACCTTCATGGAACCTGAGCTTGCATCTTTGACAGAAATGCACATGCACAAGATCATTGAAAATATGAAAGGATAGGGGCTTTATGTTATTGTGGGTTTTTAACACATTTATTTTTGAAAGAGCTGCTTTCAAACTCTACGGAAAACATCAAACTCAATGGAGGCATTACAACTGGCCCAAAGAGGTTGGGCACTGTGAGTGCCCTGCTTGTACAGGGAAAATGACCCCCAAGGGGCAGACACTTCCGTTCAGCTAAACTGCTATGATTGGGGGTATTATCGATACAAAGCCATCTAGGATGTGCACCTGGCCCCATACAAGTATTCATGTCTTGGGGTAACTGAGCCTTGGCGGGTGGCCTGACATGCCACCATCTTCACCCCTGAGCCAAAACTCTATGGACAACACAATTGTTTGAATTTTCTTGAATGCTTTATGCTTAAAAAGCCACATGTTCCACTCTTAAGTGAATTTTTTTCAATGAAAGCTAGGAAAAGTCAATTTATGAATGAAAATTGAGGCTAAAGCAAATGATAGTAGAACAAATTCTATGGTTTATAGAAATGCACCTTTTAATCTTCTAGGCATTTTTCAAACTTATATGATCATTTATGATGAAAAAGTGCTGCATTTTGTGGTTGATGTGGTATGTTATTATCAAGATAGTGGGAGTTCAAATTATTACCAGGAAGCTCTAGGGTCACTATGTTTGACCTTAAAGCTTTCTGTGACTATTAATAAAACATAATATACATCACCTTAATACAAAAACGGTGCACTGCATATGTAGCCAATCTCCAGCAAAATCATTAAGAGCAAAGCTCAAAAATGGACTAGCTTAAGCCAGAACACACATACATAAAGCATCTAACATAGGAGTATCAAAAGGTTAAAGGCCACAAACCATAAGCCATATTACTGATGAGGGGGTTCATCATGGTGACTGGGGCCAAACCTCATTGAGTAACTATAGGAGGCTCCTAAAGGGGTGGATCCCATCCATTGGCAACCTTTAGGGATGTGGCCCTTGTAACCCACCCAAAGTGGGTACCCTGTGACCCCTTTTTCTTCCTCGGCTTCCCTTATCCCTCCTTCACCTTGCCGCAGTCCCTAAGGACTGTTTCTCGTAGGCCGCAGTCCCTTTAGGGCTTGCGGCATGCCTTTAAGGCCTCTGTTCCTTGGCCACAGCCCTTTGTGGGGCCTCCTCCTCTGTCTGCCTTCTGCTGCCCTCCTTCCCCTCTGCCGCAGCCTCTTCTGCCCTCTGTAACCCTTTTTTCTTCCTCGGCTTCCCTTATCCCTCCTCCTTCAGATTGCCGCAGTCCCTAAGGACTGTTTCCCCTAGGCCGCAGTCCCTTTAGGGCTTGTGGCATGCCTTTAAGGCCTCTCTTCTTTGGCTGCGGCCCTTTTTGAGGCCTCTCCTCCCTCTCGGCTACGTTAGCCCCCTTGACGACAGGCCTTTAGGGCCTTTCTACTGTAACCACAGACCTAATTGGCCTTGAATAATTTTTTGAGGCTAAAATCTTGTGTTTTCAACGATTTTTCAAGTTAAATTTTGGTTTCAGGTAGCCTCTCCATTGAGGGAATCGTGAGCAAGTTCTTCAAGGCCTCAAGGCCTAGTGGTTTGATCTCCAAACCCTTATTCTCCTCACTCCTTTGCTACAGGTGTCTGATCTTTTCCTAACAGTGGTGAAATTCTCATAAAGGTGACATTGAACCATTGACAAAACACTTGACATATTTGCTGAAGTCACTCATAAAAAGTGAGCATTCACTGTTTGGTATAAATTGCAAATTTGGGTGACCATCTTACTATTTTGAAGGCATCCTAAGCTCTAAAATATAACAGTGCTATAAGCTCTTATAATCTTTCATTCATAGGCAGCTTTCTCATGATTTGCATTCGCATCTAAAGTACTTTATCTAATCAAAAGAGAGATATTTTGGGACTGTTTTGGGCATATTTGTCATTGGTCAACTTACTGCTGTCCTAAAAG
Source organism: Pinus taeda (assembly GCA_000404065.3). Classification (NCBI taxonomy): domain Eukaryota; kingdom Viridiplantae; phylum Streptophyta; class Pinopsida; order Pinales; family Pinaceae; genus Pinus; species Pinus taeda. The sequence goes on from APFE031349039.1 coordinate 16,461, forward strand.
TTGGATTATTGCTCATAATTGAAGGCATTGTTTACATTTAGTCTCCTAAAGTGATTTGAAAATTGGTATCGATAAGAGCATTAACATATTGTTGTCTTGTGAGATCTTCATTAGTTCCAAACTTGCACTAATAAGCTCACTCTCTAAAGCCCTTGACATAATCCAGTAATCTTGTTGAATGGTTGCTTAAGTGGATAAATCTAAGAATTCATTGGATATTGGTATCTCTTGTTCTCTTACACATTGGCATTGAGGAATCTAATTACAACATTGACATTATCTTGTTGACATAACTTGGAAAGCTTCTAATTAGCATTGATAATCTTATTGTCTCTTTTGAGTAATTTTCACTGGCATCTTGTATTGTCTACAAGGAATCATTGGCAAATTGTTCTAAGTGGATAAGTGCTTTAATCGTCATTAGATTTATGGTTCATATCTATTGCAAATGATAATTCTATATTGGAAAATCATTGTGAAGAACGTCTATCTTGGTGTTTAATACTTGGGCAATTACATCTTGGCTATCTCTTGTAAAATTGGCACAAATTCCTGTAGTAGAGATTGTCTCTTATTTGCCATTGTCAAGTACTTATTGTCATAACTGAAGATCAATCATAACTAAGTACTTAAAGGAACATTAAACAATCTCACTGTAAGAAGCACTCAACTCATCTTTGCATTCTAGGATTAGTCTTGCGTTAATAATTTAACTCGAAGCATAAGCTTGGTTGATAGAGAATAGGACCACCTTTCTCATCTAGCTTGAGGAGCCTAGCACCTCTTTAGTGGTTAACACGATGACCTTGCAATCGTCATAGGCATAGTCTTTGCAATGCCAAAGGCATTGGGTGGCTAGAACCTAAGGGGCGGTATCGTCAACCAAGCCTTTGCTTGCTTCCCCTTGGCTTCTTTCTCACAACCTACTCTAGAGACTAGCTTCAAAATAGTTAAGAGGAATGATACATTTAGTTAGGCATATAATTAAAAATAAGCAAAGATTCCTGAATTTTGCATTTCACCTAGTTTGTAGGATTCACATCTCATCTAGGATAGTTAAGCATTCATCAAACAGTGGTTGTTCATTCGTTCACCTAGTTCATAATTGATCTAAAGCAAGTAAGTTGACTGCATATGGCATTGGTCTCCTAAATAATTTAATCTAATGTCTAAAAACTTGCTAAAATCAACGAAGTGGCTATGCCATTCAATTCTGTTTCCCGGACTTGTTGGTTACCAATAAGCCTTGCATTTCCATCTTCCATAGGGACTACCCCCCATAGCCTATTGGTTGGGAGACAACTAGAATGGAGAGGTCGGGGATTAGAGTGATAGCCCCCGACCTGAGTTGTCGCACCGTGCTTGTACAATCTGAGCGACAACAAGCTACTAGGTCGACATGTGACTTAGAATGATTTTTCTCATTACTTTATGACTTAGGAGGGGCTTCTTGCTCTAATTTGTTTTAGTAGGACTCATATATTTGAGATCACATCATTGTGATCAATCATCATCGCACTTGGAATTTTTGGTGTTGACATAAATTGTCATTGATGTCAATATGGTAATATTCGAGGAGCCAGAGGAAGCAAACAGAGCCAGGGGAAGCAAACAGAGCCATCGGAGCAATGGAGGAATAAGATAGAGCTATTGGGAGCTATCAGCGCAATGTATGCCACAAAAGGGTCATATGCATGCAAATAAGCTATCGGGAGCCATATATGCCACAGATTACACAATTGGGAGCTATCAAAGGAGCAAAGGATGCATTAACACTATCGAAGGCATAAACCCAGATATATATGCGCGTTTAACACTATCAGGGGCAGAAAGACTTACATATATGGCAAATCTATCGGGGGCAGAAAAACTTAGTTATATGGCGAATACACTATTGGAGCGGAGAAGGTCATGTATATAGGCACATATATACATATGTATTGGCGATGTGATAATCGGTGGTTCTGCTATGTGCCATCACCCCAAACCCTCGACTGTGATATCTATATGTATATTATACAACTGCAATATATGCGGACCTGCTGGAACATTGTGCTATGGCTTAATGCTATATCGCATTCGCCCATCCCAATAATACACAAAGGGTTGTCACTCTCGAGCGCCGATTGCGATGTATGTCATGGACTCAATGGTCCGATTGTAACACAACTCAATGCTATATCGCATCCGTAGGAGGATCGGCCCATCGACCATCGACGATGTCATGGGGTCAATATATAAAGGACCCCTGGAAGCCTCGCTTTGCCGATTGTGATTGCACAGCCAGACCCGATGGGTTTTATAAACTCGACTATATGAACCTTGAGCTTCGCGCGTAAAAGGTTTTCAATGTATTGGCGGGTTTCGGTGTAAAGACCGAAATACAAAGGAAAAGCCTCGGAAGCCTTGATTGCCGATTGTGATTTATGTAGCGGATCCGATACAGGAATATTTGCGGGTGAAATATATTTGAAGTCTGCCCCTTTAGAGTTTCCATCGCATTTTTCTCATATTTCTTGTGTAATTGAATATTTTCCATGCGTGGGGTTTGGAGGCAAAAATACATTAAGGAATGCTCCCGGTAGTTCTGGATGCTGAACTAAAGCCAATTGCGATTGCGATTGGGATGTGGCATGTCCGTTAAACAGTGTTGTATCTATGTATGCCTGTTATCATTAAAAAAATGGGGCTCTGTTATAGTTTTAACACAGAGCGACCGAAAAGCCAGGAAGCTAAATGGAAAGCCAGTGCAGAGGAAACCGAAAAGCCAAATCAATGGAGAAGAGGGAAGCCAAAGGACAAGCCAGCGCAGAGGAAGCTGAAGCAAGCGTGGAAGAAGCCGAAGAGTCAGCGGGAAGCGGAAACGAACAATGAGAGGCATCAGGAATACAAAAATAGAAAAAACAAGGAAGTGTGGGTGAAGAATCAGAGTTAGAGGAAGTCGAAGTTTAGGCAGAGGCAAGAGAGGCAAGAGGAGCAGGAGAATAGGAGTGAAGTAGAAGCTCAGCAAGTTTGGGAGCTGAGAACTACAACAAAACAATTTATACCAGGTTTGGGTTGGAGCCCACGGGGTTGGAGCCTTAGAACTGAAAGGACTGGAATCCTTGGGAGTTGGTGCTCCTAAGTGCAGAATTATTGCCTTGGAAGAACAAAGTTGGTGCTCTGGAGGTTGGAGCCTCACAAAAGTCCAAGCTGGTGCTTGGCAACTGATTGCAACCAACTATATATTGTATTTATTTCATTGCATTGTTTGTGTTAATAAAAGCATTTGTTTCAGATATCTATTTCTGTGTTCCATATATATATATATATATGTTTTTGGTGATAAAAAGAACAACATAAAAAGAAATACTGATTCACCCCCTCTCAGTATTTCCAACAGTTGGTATCAGAGCGGGCTTCTTCATATTAGCCTAACAACTTGAAGAAGGATTCATAGCCATGATGAGAAATCACGAAGCTTCAAGGAGACCTCCTCTGTTCGATGGCACTAATTTTGGTTTATGGAATAAGAGAATGACCTACTACTTAATGTCCCTTGGACCTGAAGTCTGGCATTTCGTACAAAATGAGTACCAAATTCCTCCCGCTCTTCCAACAGAACAAGATGAGAGGAAAGCCTACATTGCAAATGCAAAAGCCTTGAACTCCATCACTAGTGGAATCACTAATTCTGAGTTCACAAAACTCATGAATTGTAACTTTGCCAAAGAAATGTGGGATAAACTAGTTGGCTTAAATGATGGAGACTCAAAAGTCAAGAAGGCAAAGCTTCAGACTCATAGAAGGCAATTTGAAAGTCTGAAGATGTAAGATGAAGAAGATATTTTATCATACTTCCTCCAAGTGGCTGAAGTGGTCAACTTCCTTAAAGGATTGGACGAAAAGATTAAAGAAAATACCATCGTTCAAAAGGTATTAAGATCTCTTCCAGACAGATTTGACTCCAAAATAAGCGCCATAGAAGAAGCAAAGGATCTAGATACTTTCAAGATGGATGAACTCCATGGAATCCTCACTGCCTATGAGATGAGGAAAGGTGGTCCAAGCTCCAAAGATGCAACTTTCAAGGCTTCAAATCAAAGAAGGGGAAAGAAAGGAATGACTGTAGTGATGACTCCGATGTGGAATCCGAATTGGCTCAATTTGTACGAAAGCTGAAGAGAGGTTCTAAGCTAAAAGGTAAGTACCCTCTTACTTGTTCCAAATGTGGAAAAATAGGTCATTATGCTGCAAAATGTCCTCATAAACATGACAGTGATGATGAAGGAAATTCTAAAAGAAAGGTATACAAAAATAAAGGGACCAATAAGAAGAAATTCTTCTCTAAGCAAGATGAGTCTGATGAGGATGAATTTGTAGTCATCAAAAGGAAATCAGACAAGGAAAGTGACCATGATGAAAGCCAAGAAACATTATTCATGGCATTCACAAATGAAGATGACTCAGGGCTAGAAGGAAATGTAGATGAACTATTAATAAGTGCCATTGAAGAAAATGAGAAATTACGGAATAAATTCATTTCTCTCAAGGTAGAAAATGAGGAAACAAGAAGCAGAAAAGATCTCTTGGAAACAAAGCTAAAAGAAAAAGAAGAGACTTGCGAAGAACGTGAAGCCGAAATAGTATCTCTGAGGAAGGAATTGGAGCAAGTCAAAAAGGGTTGGAAAAGCTCTCAAATACTTGAGACTATCCTGAAAAGTCAAAAGCCTCAACATGACAAGTCTGGAATAGGCTATAAAGGAGAATCATCAAGCACTAAGAACAATGCAAAAAGCTATGTCGATGCACTTTCTAGCAACCCAAAAGAAGAAAAAATATGTCATCAAAGGTGCATTCTAGATTCAAAGAATGAAGAGAGAATAACTCCAAAGAAGAATTTGGATTCGAATCATGGATACTACAGCAAATACAATCCAGTATTCCATCAAAGGCCCATCTCAAATCCAAAGAATGAAGCGGGAGTAATTCGAAGGAAGGAAATTGACTCAAACTGTGGCTACTACAACAGGTACAAAACTATCTTTCTTGGACATTGTTTTCATTGTAAAAACTTTGGTCATCAAGCCAGACATTGCATGGCTCGCAAGAGTGAAACACCAAAGCTAAAGGATCAAATAATCAAACCATATGCCCCCAAAGGCAGGGACAAATCAAAACCTTCAATTCGTTTGATCACTTGACCAAATTTGATCTGATTTGCTCATTATGCTACAATAATGGACACTATGAACAAAACTGCCCACTCAAAAGGAGAAAAGCAAGTAGTGAGAATCCCAACATGGATAAATGTGGCTTCGCTCTATATGCTCAAAATAGTGAAAACCATTGGTTTGTGGATAGTGGGTGCTCCAGACACATGACAGGGGACAAAAGGAAGTTTGTCTCATTGAGCAAAAAGGAAGGAAATGTGTCCTTTGGAAGTGGATCAGGTAGAATTGCGGGAAAAGGAACTGTTACCCTCATCAATGGAAAAGCAAAAGCTCAAGATGCTTTGCTAGTAGACGGGCTCAAACACAACCTTCTGAGTGTCAGTCAAATCTGTGATCAAGGACATAATGTTGTCTTTAGCACCAAAGACTGTGAAATAAGGAACTCCTCCTCAGGGGAACTTGTGGCGAAAGGGGTGAGAACACCAGACAACATTTACATTTCGAACAAGATTCAAGAAAATAAATGCTACCTGAGTCAGACAGATGAATGTTGGTTGTGGCACAAGCGACTTGGACATGCAAGTTTCGAAAATCTAATCAATATTAGCAAGATTAAAGCTGTACGAGACATCCCAAGGCTATTCAAACCAAATCAAGGAGTATGTGGTCCCTGTCAACATGGAAAGCAAACCAGAACCAGCCATAAGATCAAGGAGCTCTCTACATCAAAGCCCTTGGAGATCATCTATGCTGATTTATGTGGACCAACTAGAAATCAAGCACTCCAAGGAGAAAGTTACTTTCTTTTATTTGTTGATGACTATACTAGATGATGTGGATATATTTTTTAAAATATAAATCTGAAACATTTGAGTGTTTTAAGAATCTAAAAGTACTTGTAGAAAATGAAAAGGACTCAAAAATTAAGTGCCTTAGAACAGATAGAGAGGGAGAATTCACATCAAAAGAATTTAATGAGTTTTGTAACATACATGGAATTAAAAGAGAATTCTTTGCTGCCAGAACAACCTAGCAAAATGGGGTAGTTGAAAGAAGAAATCCGACAGTTCAAGAAATGGCCAGAACAATGTTATTAGTAGCAGACTTGTAGCCAAAATTTTGGAGAGAAGCAGTCGGGACAACTGTCTATACTTTAAATCGAACTCAATTAAGACCAAATTGTGAAAAAACTCCTTATGAATTATGGAAAGGAAGACCTGCTTCAGTAAAGTACTTAAATATCTTTGGAAGCAAGTGCTTCATAAAAATCAGTGATGGCTCACCAAGAAAGTTTGACTCTCGGGTTGATGAAGGGATATTCCTTGGATACTCTACATGAAGCAAAGCCTACAAGTGCTAAAATTTTCGACTAAAGAAAATAGTGGAAAGCATTGATGTAAAGATTGACGAAGACCTTCCAGAAAAAGAAATTGAAGAACATGACGATGATCTTCTCATTGAAGAAGAAGAACCTAAAGAAGAAGAAATAGATTAGGAAGAAGAAGAAGAGGAAAAAGGACCACCTCATACCCCTTCAAAGATGAAGTTTATCTAGAAGAGCAGATTATTGGCAATAGAGATGAAGGGATGCAAACCCGAAGAAGGATGACAATTACACCAAAGAGAAACATTATTGTTCTTCTATTCATGATAGAACCAGAAACATTTGCAGAAGCAAGTAAGGATCCTCATTGGGTAAAAGCCATGGAAGAAGAAATGTCCCAAATTGAGAAGAACGAGACACGGGAGCTGGCACCTCGTCCAAAGGACAAAAACATAATAGGAACCAAATGGGTGTTCAAAAATAAAATGAATGAAGAAGGACATGTTATCAAAAACAAGGCAAGGCTTGTTTGCAAATGCTATTCACAAATTGAAGGATTTGACTTTGAAGAGACATTTGCACCAATAGCTCGTATGGAAGCTATCAGGATGTTCTTGGCATTTACTTGCTCAAAAGGATTCAAAATCTATCAAATGGACGTAAAATCAGCATTTCTAAATGGGGAACTCAAGGAAGAAGTCTACATGGAGCAACCAGAAGGGTTTGATCTAACAAAATGAAAGGACTTAGTCTGTAAGTTGTAAAAGGATTTATATGGGTTGAAACAAGCTCCTAGAGCTTGTTATGCAAGATTGGATCACTATCTACAACAAGAAGGCTTCAAAAAGGGAGTGGCTGGAAGTAATCTATACATAGAGACAGATGAAGGTAAGTTACTAGTTACTCTTGTTTATGTCGATGATCTGATTTTTGCTAGCAATAATGATGAAATGAGCCATAAATTTTCTCAAACTATGTCAAAAGAGTTCGAGATGTCAATGATAGGAGAGCTATTTCACTTCCTTGGACTTCAAGTATCTCAGACCAGAGCAAGATTGTGTATATCTCAAGCCAAATATCTAAAAGACATGCTCAAAAGATATGGAATGGAGGACTGTGCACCCATGAGCACACCTATGACCACAAACTGCAAATTGAGCAAAGATGATGATTCCCCTCCAGTGGATGCAACTCATTACAGGTCAATAATTGGAGCCCTTCTAGACTTAACAACTACACGACCCGAAATAATGCATGCAGTAGGAATGGTGGGAAGATTTCAATCTGCTCCCAAACAATCCCATTTATTAGTTGTAAAAAGAATTCTCAGATATCTGAAAGGAACTCCTGATTTCGGTCTTTGGTACCCTAAGAGCTCAACACTGACTGTAACTACATACACCGATGCTGATTGGGCTGGAAGTGTAGATGATCAGAAAAGTAGTACTGGAAATGCGTTCTTCCTAGGAGACTGTTTAGCATCTTGGCTCAGCAAAAAACAGTCATCCATATCATTATCCACAGCCGAAGCCAAGTATATAGCTGCAACAGATTATTGTATTCAAATACTATGGATGAAGGAAGCTCTAAAAGATGTCAACATAGGTACAGATCAGCCGATTACCATCTATTGTGACAACACAAGTGCTATCAGTTTCAACAAAAATCCAGTGATGCACTTAAGGACCAAACACATACCAATCAAGTATCATTTCCTTCGTGAACAAGTAGCTAAACAAAACATCGTCTTGGAATATATCAGTACTAAGGAGCAAATAGCTGATATTTTCCTAAAACCTCTTCCTAGAGAGGCATTTGAACATTTGAGTCAAAAGATGGGGGTTATCTCTTTAACATCACTCAAATTCATTCATAAAGAGGTTGCAGGACAGGGGGAGTAGTTCGACAGGGGGGTCCGTGTGCATTCTTTTGCCATTGATGTCAAAGGGGGAGAGCAGAAGAATATTGCCATCGAAAACAAAGGGGGGAGATTGTTGACATAAATTGTCATTGATGTCAACATGGCAATATTCAAGGAGCCAGAGGAAGCAAATAGAGCCAGAGGAAGCAAACAAAGCCATCAGAGCAATGGAGGAAGCAGACAGAGCTATTGGGAGCTATCAGAGCAATGTATGCCACAAAAGGGTCATATGCATGCAAATAAGCTATCGGGAGCCATATATGCCACATATTACACTATTGGGAGCTATCAAAGGAGCAAAGGATGCATTAACACTATCGGAGGTATAAACCCAGATATATATGCGCGTTTAACACTATCGGGGGCAGAAAGACTTACATATATGGAAAAGACACTATCGGGGGCAGAAAGACTTACATAAATGGCAAATGCACTATCGGGGTCAGAAAAACTTAGTTATATGGCGAATACACTATCGGAGCGGAGAAGGTTATGTATATAGGCACAGCTATATGGCGAATACACTATTGGAGCAGAGAAGGTTATGTATATAGGCGCATATAGACATATGTATCGACGATGTGATAATCGGCGGTTCTGCTATGTGCCATCACCCCAAACCCCCGACTGTGATATCTATATGTATATTATACAACTGCAATACATGCGGACCCGTTGCAACATTTTGCTATGGCTTAATTCTATATTGCATCCGCCCATCGCAATAATACACAAAGGGCTGTCACTCTCCTGAGTGCCGATTGCGATGTATGTCACGGATCTCATGGTCTGATTGTAATACATCTCAATGCTATATCGCATCCACAGGAGGATAGGCCCGTTGACCATCGGTGATGTCATGGGGTCAATATATAAAGGACCCCTAGAAGCCTCGCTTTGCCGATTGCGATTGCACAGTCAGATCCAATGGGTTTTATAAACCCGACTGTGCAAAACTTGAGCTTCGTGCGTAAAGGTTTTCAATGTATTGGCGAGTTTCGGTGTAAAGACCGAAATACAAAGGAAAAGCCCTGGAAGCCTTGATCACCGATTGCGATTTATGTAGCGGATCCGATACAAGAATAACTGCGGGTGAAATATATTTGAAGTCTGCCCCTTTAGAGTTTCCGTCACATTTTTCTCATATTTCATGTGTAACTGGATATTTGCCGTGTGCGGGTTTGGAGGCAAAAATACATTAAGGAATGCTCTTGATAGTTTTGGAGGCTGAACTAAAGCCGATTGCGATTGCAATTGGGATGTGGCATGTCCGTTAAACAATGCTGTCTTTGTGTATCCCTGTTATCATTAAAAAAAATGGGGCTCTATTATAGTTTTAACACACATCAATCGAAAAGCCAAGAAGTTGTATGGAAACCCAGCACAGAGGAAACCGAAAAGCTAAATCAATGGAGAATAGGGAAGCCAAAGGACAAGCTAGCACAGAGGACGCTGAAGCAAGCGTGGAAGAAGCTGAAGAGTCAGTGGGAAGCGGAAACGAACATTTAGAGGCATTAGGAATAAGAAAAAAGAAAAAACAAGGAAGTGTGGGTGAAGAATCAGAGTTAGAGGAAGTCGAAGTTCAGGCAGAGGCAGGAGAGGCAGGAGAGGCAAGAGAAGCAGGAGAACAGGAGTGAAGCAAAAGCTCAACAGGTTTGGGAGCTGAGAACTACAACAAAACAATTTATACCAGGTTTGGGTTGGAGCCTCAGAACTGAAAGGACTGGAAGCGTTGGGAGTTAGTGCTCCTAAGTGCAGAATTATTGCCTTGGAAGAATAGAGTTGGTGCTCTGGAGGTTGGAGCCTCACAAAAGTCCAAGTTGGTGCTTGGCAACTAATTGCAACCAACGATATATTGTATTTATTTCATTGCACTGTTTGTGTTAATAAAAGCATTTGTTTCAGCTATCTATTTCTGTGTTCCATATATATATATATATATTTGGTGATAAAATGAACAACATAAAAAGAAATACTGATTCACCTCCCTCTCAGTATTTCCAACATTTGGCCTCTCTAGAAAAACTCACATTTGCTACTACTTTGGCTATTGGAGTATGTTGGATGGATTTTAATGTTTGGAAGCTATTTTGGATTGTCTTTAGAGCTATTTCATTGCTGAACGGATGTATATAGTACATGTTATCTAGTAAGTGCCTATTGTTGGAGATTATTATTTTGAAATTGTCTAATGTATGGAATTGTTGCTTCTAGATTATGCTTGTTTATGCCCTACTTTAAATAAATTTTAAAGGCTATCCAATTGAGAATTGCATATATTACTCATTGTATAAAATGTAAGGAATGTTCCTAGTGGAGGAATTCTTATAACTCTCCATCAAACTCCATTTTCCTTAGAGTAGGTAATTGTCGAAAATTTAGCTTATCTAGAGCATCCTTTGTTGAGTTTTCAAGTGCAATTGATACAAACACTAATTTTTGAAAATTTGATAATTACTTCTAATGATATATAGATATTCTTTTAGCACTTATTAAGCAATTACACTAGAAATTCAACCATAAATGCACAAGGATAGTAGAGATCACAATACACAAAGATAACACAAGATTTACCTTGTGAAAACCCACTTGGGGGAAAAATACAACAACCTTTTCCTTAGATAAATTCTTCAGTTCAACAAGAGATACGCATAGATCTTCTAGTCAATTACGATGTTTAAATTGACCAACAATACAATGGTCAAACCTAGTCAAACTTCCATCTTTTTAAGTCAAACTTCTGCCCAACAAACTTGGCCCTGCCTGATCTTCCTTAGCCAAAATTCGGCTTCCCAAAATCTATCCTAAAAGTCGGTTTTGCCGCCTAGAAACTTGGACGTACTGCCGAAAACTACTTAAAAGTTCACAGGTATGAAGTTGTAGTAGGAGAGAGAATCACGTGTGATGTCAAAGATATAGAGAGAAAGATGCTTGAGATAATTTTGTCCTTATCCTTCTCCTTCGCTTCGATGCCCATAAAATATCTTCTTGTGTCTTGTGGAGGAGGTTGAGTGCCTTATATATAGTGTTCTAGCTGGCCTAAATAGGCCTCTCTTCAACTGGGGCCGACTTGACTTAGAGGAGGGCCGAATTAACAAATTTGGAGACACAAATTCAAAATTCTCTCTTTTGAAATTGACATGGAGAACATGTCTTATATTAATCATTATATTTTTTCTTTTCTTTTTGAAACTGATATGAAGAGCATGTGTTACATAATTCAAGGGCTAAAATATTAATTATGAAGATCGACCATAACTACAAAATTCAAAACTCCCTCTTAGCTATGGAGGTATTCATTTTGACTATCTAGATGTTCTCTTGTTGACAATTTTTTTTAAGAAAAGTTTCTTCATTTATCATCAACATCAACATCATCTGATTACCATAACCCTGGGAAACATCTTTGACCTATGGTAAGAATCTATAACGTCAACTAGGTACTATAATTCTGGTCAACATCTTTGGCCTATGGTACATCAATAGTATCAACGATTCACCATGATTCTGGTCGGTGCTTCTGACCCATGGTATATTGACTAGTTTTGACTCACCATCATCCTGATCAATCTCTTTGAGTCGTGGTGAAACTCTAGCTACACACCTAATCCATTTGAGTATTCTGGTCCCAAATCCAAAGGCCTCAATCTAGACCATGATGCTAAATGGGCTCACTCAACCTATCTGGAGAGTAATCCCGAGCCTGCTGTTGAAAACCACCTACTCAACTGTATTGTTGAGTAATCTTGGGGTTCTAGGACCATACTTCCTAATCCTAGTCAACATACTTGACTAAGGAAGAAACTCTGTCTTTTGCCAAACCATTCTCCCTAATCTTGGTCAACATACTTGACTCAGAGAGAATGACTGTCCTTGAATGAGCTAGCTATGTTGATGTGTCAATCCACTGCTTGTGGAAAGCATCTGGCATCAACGTCATGCTCAACTAGTCGTCACTTGGAGCAATTCACCAATTATCTAAGTCGTCGCCTGGAACCTGGTCAACACCTGTGACCTATGGTGAAACCCTGGGCTATTACTGATCTTGTATGCTATTTGAATGGTAACTCTCTAGTTTGATGCTAGAGGCACTCACTTGCCCACCCGGGGAGCACTTTGGACCTGGATGCTCTCTGGGCCATTTTTCCTAGCCATGTTTTATGGCCCGTGGTCAATACGTTGACCTATCTATATTCTAACCTAGGGAGAATGTCTGCCCCTTGATGCAACAACATCACCATTCGCTCTAACTTAACCACTTGGGCATGTCCCTGAAGTATACAAACTTCTCAAGCTCGTCCTTGAAGTATACAAACTTTGTCCTGGGACAAAGGCTTTGTGAGCTTCACTGCGCCCTTATGTACCATGTCTTGGTATGTGCTTTGACTTGGCATTATGGTCGTCTCCTGCACCTGATCAACCAATCCTACGAGCAGTTACCGAAGCCACACTACTTCACATTTCGCCAAACTCACCGCAATATGTGTTGAAATTTGATGAGTAAAAAGTTTCCTGCAGTCCCAACCCGGTTTTAATTACAGCTTGTCCCTCCCATTCAGTTAAATGCCCTTTCCCATAAACATACATTCAACATATAGAATTCTGGAAATGAAATTTTCAAATTAAAACACATGGCACTGTCAACACATGCTGAAAATAAATATGGACATAAACATACCAACAACACGCATAAAAATACACACAGATTTTTGGTCAACTTAGACCCAGGCAAAACCCCTTCAATCTTCTTCAGGGAAAACCTGTTAGAGAGCTCTTCGAATTTATTTATCTTTCAAGTTCAGGAAAAATACATTTGCAGACAAAACAAAACAACAAAATACAACTTATCTCTTCAGCGCAAAACTCCTAGAAAACTGTTCCCACTTTGCCTCGATTTCCATGCCCACTTGAAGTTGAAGATATGTACTGTACGGATTTCCGTACCATTGTATGGATTTTTCAAAATGTTTTTTTTTTTTGGTTTACCTCAAAAACTTATCCGTACAACTGTACGAATTTCCATACCACTGTATGGATTTTTCAAAATGTTTTTTTATTTTTTTTATTAGTTACCTCAAAAACTTCTCTCGAACGACGTTTAGCTCACAACATTAAATGTTGTTCGTACTGTACCTTTTGCTGTCTTTATGCCTTGATTTTCATGCCCAACTTTGCCCAGAAGTCACTCCTTCAGCGTGCTGCAACAAATTTCTCCGCCAGAACTTTTCTCCAGTTCTTAGCCTCCTTTCTCTAATCTGCTCATGAAGAATGAATGGAGTCTCTCTTTTCTTTCCCCCCTTTTGTTTCCCTAAATGACTTTTGGGCAACCCTAAGATCTAATGGCTCATATTCATTTTGATCAAGGGATGAGAATAAATGTGCATTTAATTCTCAGTTTCTATTTTTTAACTCACCCATTAATTAAAGTACCCATATTGCACTTTATGTCTAAAGTCACTTTTCACTTTATAATTTAACATTGACTTTACTACTTATAAAGTCACTTTCACTTTATAAAGTCACACTTAGGAAAATAATTATATTGGACACTTTTCCCTAGGTAGAGACTAACCCATGTGAAACCACTTGTCCAAGGTACATTAAAAATCAACACTCCCTCTTACCGAGGAATGTGTTTCTCACCACACCCATCTTGTCCCTGAAATGGACATGCTTGCCTCTTAGCAAGGACTTCGTGAGAACATTGGCTACCTGCTCATTTGTCGATATATACTTCAGCTTCACTGCCCCCTTTTGAACATAGTCCCTGATGAAATGATATTTGATGTCAATGTGTTTTGACCTGTCATGAAACAGTGGATTCTCCATGAGTTTAATGCAACTCTAATTATCACAGTGAATAACCGTTGGTCTCAAATCCTGATTAAATAGGCCATACAACAACTTGTGAAGCTAAATGGCCTCATAACTAGCTTGGATAACAGCCATATACTCAGCCTTAGAAGAGATCAAAGCAACTGACTTTTGCTTTTGACTGAACCACGACGCAACTGCCGAATCTAATCCAAAGCAACACCCTGAAGTGCTTTTCCTGTCAGAAGCACACCCTGCCCAATCTGAATCTGTGTAATTTGCCAACCTCACTTCATCTCAATAGTCCTTTGCACGTAGCGAAGAATGTGCTTTGTAGCTACCCAGTGCACCCTCCTGGGCTCAACCATGCACTGGCTAAGTGTGTTCACTGCAAAGCATATATATGGCCTAGTGTTAACCAGATACATCAAGGACCCAATAAGTTGCCTATACAATGTGGGATCCACCAAACTAGAATCTGAAGCATGAAGCTTCTTCTAGTTAGTGATCATAGGCATAGACATGGGTCTACAGTCTGCCATGTGAAATCTTCTCAACACATCCACAACATGCTATCCCTGCCCCAGAAAGATATGCCCCTCATCCTGCCACACCTCAAGCCCCAAAAAGTAATGCAACAACCCAATGTCTTTCATCTCGAACTCCATAGCAAGATCCTCCTTGCAACCACTAATCCGTGTCTCTGCCCCAGTAATGAACAAGTCATCAACATACAACACAAGAATGAGCAGATCATCCCCTACAACAATGTAGTATAGGTTCAGATCTACATCACTCTTCGTGAAACACTTCTGCTGCAAGTAAGTATCAATCATCGAATACCAAGCTCTCGGAGCTTGCTTAAGTCCATAGAGTGCTTGCCTCAACCGACATACATGGGTCTCCCTCCCAAGTACCTCAAAGCCCTGTGGCTGCTCAACATACACCTCCTCCTCTATACCTCCATTCAAAAATGCGGTCTTCACATCCATCTGATGGATCTGCCAACCCATTTCTGCAGAAATAGAAATAAGGAACTAGATAGAAGTGTATTGAGCTATGAGAGCGAAGGTCTCATCATAGTCAACTCCCTCTATTTGTGAGAACCCTCTAGCCACAAACCTCGCCTTGAACTTCTCAATGCTGCCATCTACATCATACTTGATCTTGTAGAGCCACTTGGAAGTCACAATTGACTTGCCCTTAGGCCTAGGCACCACTTCCCAAACATTGTTCTTAATAGGCATACTCCACCATAGCCTCTCTCCATACCTCCTGTTTAGCAACCTCCTCATAGCTAGTAGGCTTAGAGTCAACAATGTTGGTAGCCTTGGCTACATAACTGCAAAACTGCTTAGGTGGCATACTCTCCCTGTTCACCCTCTTCGGAAGACCATCGGACTCTGCTTCCTTCAAGGTGTCTTGAAGCCACTTCAACCTCCTCTTACCTGAAGAAGCTTCCTCGTAGGGAACCTCATCCTCTGCCTCCTAGTCTGGTGAAACTAAAGGTTTGCCAACTGACCTTGGTGTGTCTGTACTAGCACCTGTCCTTGAAGAACCTATGTCGGCACCTGTGCCTATGTCAGCTGAAGTGCCATGTGAACTTTGTACTAGTGGACTCCCTAAAGAAGTAGCCGAGGAAGTGTGAAGTTTGTTGCTAGGAAACCAAAGGAAGTGCGAGTTTGGGGAAGTTTAAGGAAAGGAAGAAATCGAACTTTTGGTGCCTCTCTCTCTCTCTCTCTCTCTCTTTGTTGTGCCCTAGATTGGGAGATCGAAGTATTCCAAGTTTCATTGTTGTCGGAAGTTGCTTGATGCCGGAAGTTATTGCTTAGTCGAAGTTGCTGGAAAGGGGTCAAAGATCTGGGAGGCTGACTTGGGGTGGAGGGAAGGTCTGGTCTTTGTCTAGGGTGAAAAGT
Organism: Pinus taeda; assembly: GCA_000404065.3. NCBI lineage: Eukaryota > Viridiplantae > Streptophyta > Pinopsida > Pinales > Pinaceae > Pinus > Pinus taeda. The sequence continues at coordinate 32,589 of APFE031349039.1, forward strand.
CTCAAAGAATACTATTGAAAGGAAGAATTTATTGACTGGATTTTCCCCTCGAGGGAGGTTTTTCCCTGGCATAGTGCCTACATCTTGTGTCTCTTGTTTTGTGATCTTCATACACACATAATATGGTAATTGCCTGATGAAAGATAAGATAATAAAGAAGTAAAAGAAGCCAACACACTCACAAGTAATTATCAAGAAAGGAGAATCAAACCCTAATATAACTATGATTTTCCAACACTTCAAACAATTGAAAGTATTGGGCCATACAATGTTATCAGAGCCATCACTGATAATGCTTCTAATTGTAAGGCAGTAGGAGCAATCATTGAGGATAAATACCCAAACATATTTTGGTCTGGGTGTTTGGTTAACAAAATGAACCTTTTGATGCATGGTATTATTAAGAATAAACAACCTTAATAAAGATGGATTGGTGATTTGTACAAGGGAGGCAAGAGAATGATAAAATTTATTACCAATCATAGCAATACCCATGGGCTTTTTCACAGTCACTCAAGGTTGGAGTTGTTGAAGATTGTGTTGACGACTCCATGTCAACTACCCCATAGTTGTACATCTTTTCGCGCATGGATTTCCATCATGTCCGAGCACTCCAATGATCCACAGATTCATCATTATCAACGATATGTACACTAGAGTTTTGTAAACCCATTTTGCATTTTGTAATGTAAATGATCCTAGTAAGACAAATGTATGTAACAACCTAGCTAAATTTATTTTCTGATGTTGATTTCTATCTTAGGAGGTTTTTAGTCTCACCGATTCATGTGTGTTTCTAAACACAAATGATCGACATAGTTTTTCCCTCCAGCTTCACCCCAAAGCTAGGGTGGATTTTGTTGTCAGGATTTTAAATGAGTCCTAGTGTTATTTATCGAGTCTCTGGAAAATTGATTTGGGAATAATTCTAACTATTGGTCTATAACGAACGAGTGTTCCTCCTTCATGGGTTAGAAATGTAATATTTCATGTAAAAAATATTTAGTGCATGGTCCCTCATAGTTAGACACCATGGTTAAATATTAGAGGGTTGGAAAATTAATAATCCCCTTATGAATCAATTAATTGAAATTTCTGGCTAAAATAAATTAAAATGCTAAAGCCATAAATTTAATTAATTTAGGTCATAGGAAATATTAAATTCTCCAACATTTAAAATTCATGTGTTTTAAAGTTTTTTAATTTTTGGAGGTCCCCAGCCAAGGGAATATTTGAAAATTTCAAGATATTTTGAACCCTTGGGCCATAGTAGTTAAGTCAAAGTCAACTTTTTGTGGCAATTAACTCAAAATAATCATTTTTGAGTTAATTAAAAAGAAATTAAAAGTGATTCGAATCTCCTCCAAAAGTAACTTTATTTCAAAGGTGATGATTAAAAGATCTTTTGATCTTCATCAACTGTTGAGATTGCTTTGACGGGGATCAAACCAACTAGCCGTTGGAGAATTTTTCTATAAATGAGAGGCCTCTCTCCATTATTTGTATTCGATTTCTGAATCGTGTACTTGCTCTAAGAAAGCTCTTGTAACCCTTTTTGGTTAATAAAACACAAAGACTTTGGGGTTTCATATCGTGGTGTTCCTCTTTCAGATTTATGTGGTAATATTGTTCTTAATACTTTGCTGCTTTTTATTTGCATTTGTTGGTTAATAGCCTTTGAGGATTGATCTGTGCACAGGTATCTTGCACATATTTCTGGGTTTTTAAAATATCATTTTGATTTGATAGGAGTAGCAGTTATCTCTATTTCTTGATGATTTTATGATTATTTTTTATCTCTATTAATGTAACAGTTAGATCTAGGTTTGTAGAAGTTATTATTCAGGATTTGGGCATTTGGGGAAATCTTCAGCTAGATCGACTGACTCTCAGATCACAGAATTTAACGAGCCCATTGTTTTTAATTTCTGAAGTCATCTTACAAAACATTTTACTTGCAGGGTTTTTCTTGGGCTTGTGCCTCTTTAAAATTTCCAATTTATTTCTAAATTTGTGTAAAATTGTTTAAATTTGGCTAATAGAGGGCTTTGATATGCTAGATCTGTAGAATATTATTATAGATTTGTAAATATCAAATTTATCATTGGGGTTTGGGGTATTCATATTTTTCTATGTTGTATGAGTTTCTGAAATGTGGGAACGTTGGAACTTGGTATGGGTGTCCGGAACGGCTAGATGTTTCCCCAAATTTACAGGAAACGACTATATCGGAGTAGTAATATCATATAATAAAAAAATAAAAAATATTTTTTAATTATATAATTTATATAATAATCAAAATTCATATTGAATCAAAATATTCAAATATTAAAATCATTTAAATAATAAAGATAAATATAATAATCTCTCTTATATATAAATATATTCTTTGGGTGTCTCTCTCCTTGAGTCTCTCCCTTTTATATATATAAAATATTAAAATATTAAGTTCATTATGACACATGAAGAGTCTTTGAAATACTCCGACTTAAAAATACAAAGGAACAATTTTACATATGTTTTTCTAGTTATTCTTAAGAGAAAAGGGTAAAGAAACTCTAATGTTTAAGCATTAACTGCCACATACAATGTGCACACACAATCTTTCGCCATATATATAAATAAACAACAAAAGAAATACTCATCAACATGACATCTTAGATATCGCCCTTACATTGAGGTGCCACACACTTCCTTAACATATCTAGAGATTGCTCTAGTTTCTCAATTAAGGATATCAATGTTAAGGATGTCTTTGGCCTTTCTTCTTGCGAAGGTTTCAGCTTAAGCTTATGTTTTATGGGCAGTGCAACATATTTCTCTACAGTATTTGTATTGCCCAACCCCAGGGAACACGAGAACTAAAAAAAAAGACAGTGTTCAAAGCTCCCGAAACTTTCCCAAGCTCCGATTGCAACTTCCCGTTGAAAAGGGAACGTTCCCATAGAGTTCCAAAGCTCCTGGGAACGCAAGAACCATTGGAACGGGTTTCCCAACTCTTGGGAGCGGTTCCCATGTAACAGAGATATTTTTGTATATACATGCTTTGGGGTTTTTTGTCTTTTGTGTGTGCAGGAAAAAATCTGAAAATTGCACGTGATTTTTTGTGGATTCCAGAGAGAGATTTGAGCCTCGGAGGGCATCCCTATTTTGTTTGCAGGTTAAAGAGAAATTTTAAGAAGATTTGTGGGAAAATTTTCTAGGGCCTTGAGGCCCTTCGCTGGCCATCTCCAACCTCTTTCTCGTCCTCCTCCTTCTCATCCTTGCATCCTCTTTCATCATAATTTTTTCACAAATTTTCTCCATAAAATTCCCAAAAAATTTTAATAAAGTTTTTCACAAAAATTTCTGAGTTGAAGATCTTCAGTGACTTGGGAAGCTCATCTTCAGGTGTCTTCAAGCCCCTAAGGGTTGACTGGTGTACACCCTCTAAACCTTTACTTCTCTCATTGAGCTAATTGAAAGCAGGATTAATACTGACATAAATTTGCAACTAGCTGGAGTTTAGTAGCATATTTAATTTACATTTTTACTGCTGTATAATTGCAGAAATAGAAGTTAGCTTTAGTAACTTTTGCAAACAAATTTATGAAAATTGTTTCACTGTTGTTTAGTATTTTATTTCTGAGTTTTTAGATCAAATACATCAATAGATAAGAAAGAATTAAACTCTTAAATTTTCTGAATTTAGCAGCAGATTTAATTTACTTTTTTACTATTGTATAATTGCAAAAATAGAAATTAGCTTCAGTAAGTTTTGCAAACAAATTTCTGAAAATTGATTCACTGTTGTTCAATAGTTTATTTCCGAGTTTTTTTAGATCAAATACATCAATAGATCAGAAAGAATTAAATTGAATTTTCCTTGAATTGGTAGTTATCAGTGTGTCATTTAAAATTTTCTGCTGTTATACATAGAAATTTTTGAATCTTGCATGATTACAGGACTATTGTTTTATAATATATTGCTGGATTTAACATTTGATTTAAGAGCAGATTAGTAGATTGGTATTCCATTAATGTGATTTGAGTTTAAAACATTTAGTCTAATTTCGGAAGCTCAATTGTTTTTTTACATTCTTATGCAAGTAGGGCTAATCTCGTTTTACTTATACATCTAATGACCTTGATTGAGTACTTCATACAAATGAATTTTTGAATTTAAAAGTGTTTTATTTCCAGCGTTTTACATTTTAGTCCATTGTGCATTTCAGTAATTATTTATGTAGATTTTACATTTTGTAGTGCTGGTATAAGTACTAGCTTTCACATATAGATCACCACCTTTCTGAACCTTAAGTTAAGTAACATTTAAGACATGTTCCAAAAATAATTTTAGGCCCTCATTTAATTAAAATAAACCAAGTCCCTTCATTTCATATAGTTTTAAGTTTTGCATTTGCATATGAGACAATCGAATCTTTTCAGCAACAGTTTCCCATCCTTTACTTGAATCTTATTTTCTTTGCAAGATAGTTGACTCTACAATGCACTCGTATCACTTTCTTCAAATCATTTTGAATCCTTAAAAATCTTGCGCAATTTAAAACAAGTATTGGTTACTTAGCTGTGTCTCCCAGGTTGGTTGGTTCCCAACTAATTTTTCATTTTTCCATTTCTACAGGGCTTGCCCCCCTTAGTCTTCTATTTGGAGACAACTCAAACAGAGTGATTGGGGATCAGTATGACATCCCCCGATATGAGCCGTTGTCGCGATGCCCAAACATTCTGTGCGACAATAGATTGCAATGATTAGATTTGCTAGCTATTACCTCACCTTCAGGCACATTTTGAAGGTAAGAGAGCCATTGGCGAGCATGGTATCAAGTCAACACTTGCAGGTACTAAAGGGTAGGGCTCCAATCGCACTTGACAGGGAAGGTTTTGAACGAGTGGAGGATACCACTCTTGATGGCCTGTTTTGGGCATGCGTGAGGGATGTTTTGCAATACACCAAGCCCATTTATAACATGATTCATTTTGCAGATACAAATGCAACAATGATTGAAGAAGTTTATGAGTAGATGGATAACATGTTGGGGCAAATAAAACATATTTTTCAACAAAAAGGTCCCAACTTGTATGATATTATTCACAATTTTGTGTGTGCACGATGGGATAAATTTAATGTTCCACTACATGCCTTGGTGTATGTCCTTATGCCAAAGTACTACTCTCCATCTTGGTTGGGCAAACGTGCACCTAGGGGTGGGGTTAGGACCAAACCCCATACAAATTTAGAGGTACAAAATGGGTAAGTTGGTCCCTCATAGGGAGGAGTCTGCTAGATTGTGTCTTGAATTAGGCAAATACTTCACTAGCACTGGAGTGTTTGGTTCTTTGCATGCAATGGAAGGTAGGGACAGATTTGATGTTGTCACATGGTGAGACATGTATGGATGCTAGGGACTTTTGGAAAAATTGGCAAAAAAATGCTTTCACAGGTTCTAAATACTTCTTTTATAGAGAGGTGTTGGAGCACCTATACTTCATCCATAATGTGAGAAGGAATAACCTGAATGATATTCGAGGAGAAAGCTTGGCTTTTGTGCACTACAACTTGAAGTTGTTGACACATTATTGTGACCAGGCTCGTGATGATACATCATATATCACTTGGGACAACAACCCAAAGGAAGATAATTTGGAGGATGGAGCGTTACATCTAGAAGAAATGGAAACAAAACTTTTGAAAGATGATGATGAGGCAACAACAACAACCATGCCACCCCCATCATCCAGTAGCAATGCTCAAGTTCCACAAGCTTTACCTTTGTTATCGCCACCTCCATCTACATCTTCATGTGGAGGTCATGTGCCTTCTGGATTTAGTTTTGGACATGGTCGTCTGACTATGCAGGAGGAGACTCTCAGTAGACCACCGCAAACATTTCTTGTGGCGACAAGAACTAGAGGAAGCAGTAAATAATAGATTTACTTGTCTTTCCTAGTTTCTAGTAGTTTTTATAACTATTGACTCTTTCATATTTATTATGATATTTTTTGTAAACAATATATGACAATTTAAGTTTGAAGTTAGCAGTTATAACTCATTGGTAATGAATTATGAATATGATGCTTAGTGAAAGTTAAAAGTTGAAACATTTCATTTCATGTTAGATATTCTTTGTTATAGTTTGGTTACTTGGTGATGGTAATGGTTACAAGTACAACATTAGTGATAAATGATGATAAATGTTATATATTGAATTTGGAAAGTTTGAAACTTTAAGATTGATGAATCACGAGACTCGATATGTTGTATATTAGTAACTTGTGGGCGTGGTTGATGAAGATTATAATTTCTGAATGATTGATGTTATATGGTTCAATCCATGTTTTTATGTTTTTTTATATCTAATTCATCATTCTACATGCTTTTGTTGACATATATTCATCAAAATATATAAATATATATACTATATAAAAATTTGCTCTTGATTCGCTCTTGACCTAGGAGCTTTTGAAAATGTCGCTTTGTGTTCCCGCTCCTAAGAAGCCTTGGACGCAACTCCCTACTTCTTACCCTTCTAATTGGTGCACTGAGCAACATAGCAACCCATTTTCCCACAAGCAAAGAATTTCACTTTGCTTATGTCCTTCTCCTTCTCCTTCTGCTTCCTCTTCTCCTTCTTTGCTCCACTAGAAGACCCCTTCTTGGTCTTCTTCTTGCCCTTCACTAGAAGAGTAATGGCTCCTCCTCACCTCCCCCACCACTTTGACTGTCAACCATATCACTCCGCCTGATCTCCTCCTAGATGAAATTGTCCCACATCCTCCTTCAATCTGGAAAGTGCTCTCTAGCCACAATGTCGTGTATGAATCCATCCCATTTTTGGGTGAACCCATCTAATGCAATCCTGACCAACTAGTTCTCTGGGATAGCCTCTCCCAAGTCTTGTTCTAGTAGCCCTACATGAACTCATCTAGATATTATTCAAGAAATCAAAACATCATATTAAATTAAATCATACCTTACGAGATGACTCTTCATCATGACATCTTCCTGTAGGTATCAACATCATGCATACATGTTGACACATCTCTCAAAGATATCTATTGTCAAGGGTCTTCATATTTTTCAGACTTTCATTAGAGTCTTCATATCTTTCCAAGAGATTTCCTAGTCAAATCTTCTTGGTCTTTTGGATGTTGATTGCCTTCATCATGGTTGCATATTTCACGATCTCTTCCTTCCTCACACATTCTATCTTTCAATCAGAGTTTCTTAGTCAACTACCTCATACTTCATATGAGGATATTTTATGTTGATTTCATCAAGTGTGACTTATGCCTTCTTGCATTCTTTCATAGGAGACAATCTCTTGATCATCCTTTTGAAGATAGAAGTAATGATTCATGTTCCCTGCAACCATATGACATGACATTATAATATACAAGCATACATACCTCATTTTACCTTTAGGTCATCTAGGCTTCTTCCAACGGCTCCCTTGATTGAAAAGTCTTCAATCCCTTGATCTACTTCATGTCATCACACCATTATCCCATGAATTCCATAAGTTGGAGTTCTTGATGTAACACTTGCTCCCTCTCTAGATTAGTGAACCCTCCGATGAGGACTCTTTCAGAGAATCTTGAGGATCTTGCATATCCCTATCTGTAGATGTTTTCTTTTTGCCTTAATGTATTGAGCCCTGTCCCAAATGACATCTTTCTTTCCTTCAATGTTCAATGAGATTCCTAAGAGCTATATCCTTCATGTTTGACTGTCGTGGATTTTGTTCCTTTTATCCTTCGTGATATCCATGGTGATGTCACGAGCTCTTACTTCTAATGCTTTCATGATGCCACGATGCATCTTATTATCATTGTCATATCTTATAACACAAGGTATAGGAGCTTATGATAGGATCCTTTTGTGAGGGATACTATCTTACTCATAGGAGAGATTCGATACTCCCTCTTTCCTTGGCGCTTTTCTTTAGCTTCATCAATCTTTCAGTGATATGAACTTCCAAAATCTTTCTATAGCGTTGAATCTTAACTATACTTATTTTTGTCTTTGCTTGAGGACCAAACTTGCCTTTTCTTTCTGCACATGGTTGAATTCTTTTATCCTTTAATACTATAGACTGTAACTTGTCTTTCTCTCTCTAGCATAGAGACCACAAATTACCGAGTGAGGTATCCTTCTTTGTTCATTGATATTTGTTACCTTACTGATGAGTGCATTCTTATCATCGTTCTTAGATCTCTCAATTGAGATCTCATGAAGATATTTCTTCATTCTTTGATACCTTTATTTTTGTGTAGGTTAAGTGATGTGACCTTCTTTACTATAATTCAGAGAGTATATCTTCTAGCATTTCATATATCTCTCTTTATGTCTCCTCTTTTGCTACATAGGCATTAGAGGACCTTTGAGTGATTTCCTATGAGTCTCTTGTTGCATTTTAAACAATGTTTCAGAGACCTTTCTATAGACAACAATGGCCCTTCCATAGATTGCAAGGTCGTACTCACTGTAATTGTCCGAGATCTTGTAGCTATGCCTCCAAAGAATTCGAGATATCTTCTTTTGCTTTTGCACATATCCTATTGGGTATATATAGTGGTTTGTCCTATAGGCAAGCTGACTTGAATACATGAATAGATTTGTCACTTCAACTGAGCTGAGATGACTGCTCTTCAATATACATTTTGAGGCTGACTTAACTATTTTCTTCATTGCGTTGCTGGCAGTGTTCTTCTTTGGAGGATGGTGCTTGTCGTGGAGGGCTACTTGACACTAGGTTGACCCATAATCATGCTCAGGGACATGACTTTGATTCTTTGAGCTTTCCTAGACCTATGGAATGAGCAAGAAACTCATTCGAATAATTTACAAAAATAATATTTATTTTTCTTGGTAAGTACAAAGATTAAAATTTTATTTACAAATACCAAACCTAGTTACACTTTTCTTCAACAATGTTAAGCTGACATTACAATGTCAAGAGATGTGTCTATTGATGCAAGCTGACATGATATATTTAATTCATCTTGCAGGCTGACTTCTTCAAGAGGGATTGTTCTTGTCTTTGGATGGTTTCTAGACATTTCTATAGACTTGTATATATTACACATAGGCTCAAGAAGATCTCTTCATACATGACATTAATTCTAGACTCTAAATGACAAATCCTATTATTCTAAAATCACTTGCTCATGAAACCCATGAAGCAAGTTTACAAATACCGAACCTAGTTACACTTTTCTTCAACCATATTAAGCCGACATAATAGTGTCAAGAAATGTGTCTATTGATGCAAGCCGACATGATATATTTAATTCATCTTGCAGGCTGACTTCTTCAAGAGGGATTGTGCTTGTCTTTGGAGGGCTTCTAGACATTTCTATAGACTTGTATATATTAAACATAGGCTCAAGAAGAGCTTTTCGTACATGACATTAATTCTAGAGTCTAAATGACAAATCCTATTATTCTAAAATCACTTGCTCATGAAACCCATGAAGCAAGTTTACAATGATAATTTTGTCCTCTTTATTATATCATTTACATCAGTCATAATTACTTGTCATTATGAAGACCGAACCTAGTTACACTTTCTTCAACAGATTCACCTACATAGTCAAGACCTGATTTATCAAGGTGAAACCTTTGATGACTTAGGATGTCATTGAGGGTTTGAGAAATTTTCAATTCTTATTCAGCAAGTCAACTTCCTTTTTAAGAAACACAATTTCTTCCTTCATTTTCTTGCATTCTTCATCCCTCTTTGATAGAATGATCTCCATTTCTTCCTTCATCTTGGTTGCTTCACATGATTGGGCCTTAAGAGAAGTGATTTCTAATCTTAACTTGGTGATGTCATCATCCTTTTCTTCTAGTTGGCATGTCATGGTGTTTCTCTCCTTTTTTGCTTCATCAACTTGTCCTTGTATGAATGCTAAAGCTTCCATCACCTTCTCAGCCCGTTGTGCTTGTTTCCTTGCTTCTTCTAGTTGAGATCTAAGGGAGGAGACCTCTTCCTTGTATTGACCAATCTCTGCTTCAAGTTTGTTCAAGCTAGAGTCTTTGTTCAAGGTGGCTTGACAAAGTTTCTTCCCTTTTCTTTGCCTTATCCAATTGATTTGTCATGGGTATGACTTCTTCATGATGCTTTCTTTTGTTTTGATGAAATTCCTCCTTAAGTTTGGTGAGCTCCTCATCTCTTTCTTGTACTTGAAGCTTGAAAAGGTCAACTTTCTTCCTTGTCTTGTCTTGGTCACCATCTTGTGCTTTCTTGCTAAGTTCCTCATTTTCCTTGTTGCTTTCCATCATCTTCTTAACTAGAGGTCATGGTCAATGCTCCTTTTGAGTGAAGGTCATGAAGTTTTTCCCATATATCTTTTGTTGATGAACATTTTTCCTTTATAGAATTTGGTAGCCCATTCAAAATTTGCCTTAATTGCTCTTGTATTTTACTCCTTGGATTCTCTGCCCATCGTGCAATCAGTAATCACCGATTCCCATTCAACGCCTTGAGCCATTAAGAAATTTCTCGTTCTTACCTTCCATACATCAAAGTTTCCATTGAACAATCGAACTTTCCCAATTTCATTGTCTTCAATTTTCACGGTTGAGGAAGAGACATCTTTAGGAGGATTGGAGGCTTTCTTCTTTGGCTTTGCCATTTGTGTTTTAGGGATCTACCTTCACTCTGTTAGGCTTTGAGTGAAGGTACTGGCTCTGATACCAATTGTTGGAAATACTGAGGGGGGGGTGAATAATATTTCTTTTCAATTGTTACTTTTACTAGTTAGATCACTTATATTTAGAAAACAAGATGACCAATAAGAATAAATGCTTTTATTAATTTCTTCTTTACAATAAATCAAGTACAATATATGTAGGGCTCCAACCCTAGATGAAGACACCGATCTTCAATTTCCCAGGCTCCAACTCGTTGATTTGGGGTAGCATCAGATGTGCTCTAGCCATGAAAATTGGTGGAGAGGCCAAAGCACGTGAGATCCCCAAGACCCAGAAATGGTTTGGTTCAGATTTTTACCAGTTTGGGAGATATTAAAATAATTAATATTTTTAATGGAGTTCCTAAGTCTAAACTTAGGAAAAATAAAATATTAATGGGTATTAATTTAAAACTGGGTTAGAAGATTCCAAAAGTCATGGATCAAGCCAAATCTAATCTTAGCCGTTGAAGGACCAACAAGAAAAGTATAAGAAGAGGCTTGAGGGTCAGTTGGAGAACCTATTGAGGAAGACCAGTCAGTTTGACTTTTGGAGCTGGGTTACCTAAGAAATTCGAACTAGTGGTCTGGAGAGCAGCAAGAGGCAGCGAGTACGGAACAGAGAGTCGGGAACAACACCAGAAGACCAACGCAGAGGTTGGATAGGCAGACATAGAGCCTCTTAGGCAGACGTAGGGGCAGCAGATTGTGCAGTCACTGGATAGCCTGCGTGGGTGACGCAGAGAGGCTCAGTGCTAAAGTAGAGCAGTAGGAGCTAATGTAGAGGGTTTGGGAGCTGCACAGAGGCCAACAAGCCTGACGCTGAGACTGGGAGAAGTGTTGCATAATTTTTTCTCTATTGGGTAAGCCAGTTTGGCACCCAGTTGTACTAAAGAATTGCTGAATAATAAAATCCTCCTCTATTGCACCGGTTTTCCCACATCGGGTTTTTCCGGGGACAATTGTCCAAAAATATTTGTGTTGATGTGTTGATTCTTGTGCATGTGTTTGTTTCCGTATTATGGTGTGATATCTGCAGCATAATTTATTTTAATGTTTATAGAAGGGTTTTCATAAATAACTTATTGAGAAATAAGTAGGTAAAATAAATCAGTTGTTGCAGTGATAGAATTTTCACACAACCTGTATTTGCCAAGCACCGACTTGGACTTCCAAGGCTCCAACCTTGTTAATTTTGAGGCACCAACCTCAAGGGCTCCAACCCTATATCTGGTTCAAGCTTCGACCAGGTTTCTTGAGGACTCCGATCCTCTAGGGCTCCAACCCTATCCTCCAAGGCACCAACCTTGTCTTTTCGAGGCTTCAGCCTCTTGCGCTCCAACCCTTAACTTTACTTCGTCAATATATATTTGGTTATACTTCGTGGCTCCCAATGTCTTCTTCAACGAGCCTTGTCAATCTTCAACTATGCCTTCCCTTAGTCTCCACGTCACGTCACCAATGTCAACCTTGTCTTCTTAGAAGGTGTCACCACTGCTCTTCATCGTACCTAAACAATTTCTCCAAGTCACCTCATGATGACATCAATGATGCATCATGATCTCCAATAATATTTCCAAGTTCAGTTTCAAAGTGTATTCACAAGATGCTCCAAGGTGTCGTCAATGTGCTCAAAAAGATCTTCAAAACAACGTTCCTTTAAGAGTACTTCAAATCCAAAGCCCAATCAAGAAATGCACAATGTATTTAATTGATCCAAGGATAACCTTCAGGTCTTCAATCTGGAGCCTTCTTCAAGGTCACTCCACAAGGTTTCAATCAAAGTCTCCAACTTCTAAAAGGTGTCTTCAACAACCCTCAGATGTTGCTTTCACCAAGTCTTCAAGAATGTTTGGTGGTGTGTCAAGCAAAAACTCTAAACTATCTTCAATGATACATCAAGGTGTCTGAATTGCCAAATTCTCAAGGTCTTCAATACCTTTGTTTAAATGCTGCTCCAAATTCTAGTCACTATCGAGCACCCAACTCTCCAACTAATGTATGCTCAATTAGTTTCAAAAGCAATCTTGATTATCCAATATTAGGTATGCTGCTAGTTCACTGTATGTCTGAGTCTCAACTAGAATTCCGAGCCACCGGAGTCTGTGAGATAACCAAGCAACTGTCCAATCCGAATTTGTGAGATAACTAAGCGATGGTTCAATGAATCTGTGATATCACAAGTCTGTCCAGCCCACAGGTCCGAGTATCTGTGTATAGATTTGTGCTCTGTTGTGGAGGCTACAACAGTGCTAGCAAGTCAAGTCCGAGAGTAATATTTGTCATAGTATTATTCCAGATTTGAGGATAACCCTTCAATAAACCATCCGAGCCACTGTCAAAGCAATTGATCACACTGTACAAGAAGTCTAAATAGGAAATTCTCCAAGCCACTGAAACATATTGCTGCACCAATGGTATGTTCGAGCCCACCACAGATCTAATTAACTCGAACCACAGTAAGAGGTATCTGTGTCAATGAAGAGATCCTAGCCAAAAGCTTGTCTGTTATGAGAGATAGCATTTCTGTGTTGACCAAGCCTTCTGAATAGATACACCAGGTTTGAGTCTTGTGTTGTCCGAGCTCCCAACTCTCACTGGTAGGTTCGCAAATGTGTCATCACAGATTTATACCGCACAAGTATCATATACAAGTTTGCTTGTTCAAAACTTCGCTGTTCCCAAAAATTGCAGCTCTGCAGATATCCTTTTTATCTTACGAGTTGTATAATAATTCTCAGGTTTTTCTCGCTTTTCATTGCTCTACAATCGATTTCTTTTTCCTGCTCAACAATGATCCAATCAACGAGTTCTTTTGATTCATATATATAGCTATGTTGAGTTAAAAGACACGTCTGTTGGCTATAGAGGGAGCTGACTTGGCAATTTTAAATGGAGCCGACTTGTATTGAATGCGTAACCTATACGTCCAACAATTGCAGATAAAGATTGCAATTTGAATAAGTGTTACTAGAGGAGCCAACATAATTTCGTTGAGCCCACAAACATAAGACATGTTCAGTGAAAAGTCCAGCGTATAATTTGTTCATATTTCTTTGATGAAAGCATTTTGTGAAGCACATCCGTCCAACGTTTTTTAGGGTCCATGTATTTGTGATATGTATTATGTTCAACATAGCCGGGGTTAATGTTTAGTTCATTTTAATAGAGTATTTATTTTTATATAATAAAGGCATCATAAAAAAAAGGCTTTCCATTTTATGGATAAAGGTATATTTGCTAGGATTTGGGTATTCATGTATATATGGTGTGTATGCTTCAATAAGGCTAGGATATTATATGGGACTTGCATTAATATTTTAATGCCTAAAGATTCATCTATGTAGGGTTTTATTCATTTGAAAATACATAGTAGAACTAGGGTTTCGTTAAGATATGTAGAAGGATTAGGATTGGGATTAGGTTTGGGTTTTATATGAAAGGTCTTCACACTTGGAACTTCTTCAATAGTTTGGATATGATTAGGATTAGTGTTTGCTTCAACTAGGGTTAGATCATTATGTAAAGCTAGGATTTCCCTAGGGTTAGGGCAACATCACGCATCACAAGAATATTTTCCATCTCATCAATGCCATATTGACATCAATGACAACCTTGACTAACAACCGAGAATGAGTTGGACCTGCTCTGTTTGACCAAGTGTTTGCTATGTTTGATAGAGAGTTTGGCTAATTTTGACCGTAGAGAGAGAGGCAAGTTTGAACTTTGATCACATAAGAAAACTTTGAGTGCAGATTTGGGTTGCAGTCGACCACAGTTGACAACAGGAATGAGTTGACCTCAAGCCGAAATTTCAGATTGTTGACCAGCATTTACCAACACTAATTTCTCTGAATTTTGGTGTTTTTACCAGCATTGACTAGCGGGTATTTGGCCATGTTTGATTGGTATCTTGGACTTGAATCTGTGGCACATATTTCTAGAATTCTTTTGAAATTGTAAATATTGCTGAAGAACAATCTCTCCTTAGAAGAAAACTCGCTGGGTTTCTCACAAGGTTGGGTTTTCCAGGGTAAATTTGTGTCTCTATTGTGCTTGACTGTCTCGTTATGATCCTACTATTTTTATTACATTACTGTTGATATTTTCTGTGTGTAATTTCTTAATGATATATGTGACATAAAGATAACTTGATTGGAAATCATTGGAAAGTAATTATTAGATCATAAGATCAGTTTCTATTGTGCATTATTGTAGAAAATTGAACAGTTGTCCCAAGGGTACTATGGTTATCAAATCAGTGGATGCATCTGCACATGTAAAAGATGCAACGTTGCTATGTGAGTTGTTGGATAGGTTCCTCCAGAAGATCATTTTGCCCAATGTGGTGCAAATCATAACTTATAATGCAGCCAATTATGTGGCTGCTAGTAGGATGCTTATGGATAGGCATCGTTCAATGTTTTGGACTCTATGCATTACACATTGTACTGATTTGATGCTTGAGGATATGGCAAAACTTTCCTTCATCAAGGAGTTGATTGATTAGGCTAGGAGCATCCCAAAGTTCATATATAACCATGCTTTTGTTTTTAGCCTCATGAGGAAATGCACCAGAAACAGGGAGTTGCGGGTGGAATGAGTGAGAGGAGGATGTGGCAGTATTAGAATCATCTTTTAGAGAGATTGATGAGCCTAGTTCTACACCGACCAGTCACCATTAGAGACTTGCTGGAGTGCTAGGGCCTTCTTTTGTTCGGGGCAGGATTGGCAAACAACCCATCATCTTTTGCTGTAAAGGGGGAGAGGGCATTAGCTAGCTGCTAGTTTTGTTTTTGTTGTCATTGTACATCTACCTCATTATGATGAGAGACATTCATATATGTCATGTCATTTTGTAATGGTTCTCTATTTTTGACTCCTTGATTGGACAACTTCAGGATTCAGTATCAACTATGATGGAACATTTTTGATTTGACATCCATTATATATATATATATATATATCTGTTCTTTCTCCATATTCATGTGCCAATGTGTTTATCTGATGTTGTTGTTGCTTTAAATGTTTTTAAAAAATGAATATATTATGTATTTTTTATGTTTGTTTTTTTTTAATTTTTCGCCGACTTTTCCAAAATGATGTTTTCTGGACCCTTGCCAAATTTTCGCCGATTTTGATTTTTTCAACATTGATTTTTGGTATGCCTATATTTAGCATTACCATATTTGGCAGGTATGGGTTCTAGACTTATGGTTCCAGCAAGCAGTCATGAACTGGTTTAAGCCGAGGATATGGAAGTTTTCAGCGTGACACGTTGCAGCCATTGGAAGGGTTGTCTCATCAAACGAGCCCTAGGTTGACCCTTGGGCCTTGTTGGTGTTTTTGGCACCTGTTAAATTTGTCAAGCTTAATCGATCTTTTAATTTCAGTTCTAAATTTAATAGGAGAAGCTATTCACTAAGTTTGGAAGCCCATGCCCTAATTCACCTTAGATTTGGTGCTTTGTTTGGAAAATTAAAACTCAATTTTGATTTGTTTTTATTGGGATTAACATTCTGGCATGAGAGGTCAACCTCCTATTGCTTATTTGACATACTTGTTATTGTAGAAAGCCTAGTTCGACATCTTCACCTAGTTGTATGACATGACTTGGTCTCTTATGATGGCATGATTAGCTAATTTGAGAAGTTGTATTCTTAGAAAGGCATCTTGACCTCTTCCTTATAACTGGAATGCTGGTTTGCATTGAGTTACACATTTCAATGGTTGCGTTGACAGGGCAGTCATGTGTGTGGCTGTAGGAGGGCTACAATGATTGTTCAGTGGCAGATTTAGTAGTTAGTGTTCAGATAACAGAACTTCTGTTCATGAGAACTTGACACATGGCAGCAAAGTGATGCTTTACCTAGCAGACCAGCTAGTTATCATGTAGTTCCTAGCACATTCACCCACTAACTGTGGCATAAAACAGATCTAGGAGGGGGTAATTTTGGATAGTTTGTAATACAGAACAGGTGTATTATCCAAGACACTGATAATATACTTGAACAGGGCCAAGAACTTGAATTTTACTGGTAATTAATAGTAGATTCATCTTGTATCAGCCAGTGGCCCAGTCTTTCATTTGCAGATTTGACTTTGAACTTCTTCTGGACTGGTTCAACTGAGTTTTAGGGTGCTGTAGCAGTCTTATTGCAGCATGTATGACAAGTCAGCAGTCATGCAAAACAGCACTACTTCTTATTGCTGGACAGTTTGGTATATAGCAGTATGCAGCCTATTGTGCATATTTTTATTCTCAAATAGAAGTTCAACCCATTGATGGATAGCAGTTTCTTCAGGCAGTTGAGAGGTTATGATCAAGCATGTTGTGGTGGGTGCTTTTTAAAGTTTTTTCATGCATCAGAGGTACTTGTCCATTCATCCTAAATAAACAGCATCAAGAGGGCAGACAAAGGGAGGTTTTTCATTGAGCAGCAGTCTACTACCAGCTTTCTACTCTTACATTCATTCTTTCTTTTATTGCTGCCTCCACTCCGTGCAGTGCTTATGATGCAGCAAGTCTTGTATTTTTCTTCATGATGCAAACATTCTTTTGACTAATACATTGATAGGGTTTGATTATGCAATGCCTGTACAACTCTTTGAATTTAGTGGTTGAATGATCTTGCTTTGTTACAGTGGTGTGGGTGGCCTAAGTGCCTTGACTTTGAATTTGTTCACTTAAAGTGTGTTGACCACTCTGCGTCAACTACCCTATAACAATGTACATTTTTGCAAGCAGATTCCATCATGCTTAGGCAATGAAGATTATCCAGATTTCATCATTATCTTCAATAATCTTTTTGTAAAGATTGTCAACCCATTCTGCAAGTTTATAATGTAAATGATTCTAGTAAGACCATCTATGTATGTAACAACCTAGGTAATTCTACTTTTTTGGTGACAATTTCTATCTTAGGAGGTTTTTTGTCTCACCGATTCATGCGTATTTCTAAATACGGATGATCAACAAAGTTTTTCCCTCCAACCTCACTCCAAAGCTAGCGTGGATTTTGTCGTCAAGATTTTATGTAAGTCCTAGTGTTCTAATCGAGTTTTCGTAAAATAATTTGGGAGTAATTTAAGCTAATTGGCTAAATTGCTTTATTACAAATTATTTGGTCTACTAGATCATATTTGAGTCGTAGAATTGGGTAAATGATTGAGGGTCTATAACGAATAGGTGTTCCCCCTTCATGTATTAAATTGTAATATCTTGATCTAAAAAATATTTTAGTGCATGGTTCCTCATATTTAGACACCATGGCTAAATTATTTGAGGGTTGGAAAAATGATTAATTCCCTCATGAGTCAATTAATTAAATTTTCTGACAAAAATAAATTAAAATTATAAGCCATAAATTTAAGTAATTTTAAGTCCTAGGAAAAATCAATTCTCAAAATTAAAAAAATTCGCAGGTTTTAGAAGAATTAATTTTTGGAGGTCCTCGGCCAAGGGAATATTGAAAATTTCAAGAGATTTTGGACTTGTTATATAAAAATTAATTAGTTGTAATTATTAGTTAATAAGCAAAGGGCATAATCAAGAGGGCACCCAAGGCTATATTTAAGCCAGGGCCTCTCACTCTGTAATTTATCATTCAATAATTATATATATATATATATATATATATATATATATATATATGGATTTCTATTTAAGTTGAGTTTTCATGCTTCATCTGGTATCAGAGCGAGTCGATTGCTGGCTTCTTGCTATCCGTACAATGCTTTCACACCTTCACTGTCACTGTCCCTGTACATTGTTCGCTAACCATGACCCTTCACCCCAATGCTGCTTCATCCATCGACCCTCCACATTCAAGTGTTCCACCACCCATCCGTTCAGCGCGTTCCTGTCCTGAAATTGACATCCGCCATCGAGCCATTGTCCAGCCAGAATTCTGTTAACCAATCCCTGCACTCCGTTCAGCACACCAGCTCCCGCAGTCCGTAGGCACCATTAACATCCTGTCCAGTTGCTAGCCCCGTTTCCCAATCGACACGTCCAAAGGTCAACCTCTCGAAGTCATGGGTCATCAATTCGAATTAATTTGAATTATTAATTCATACTATTAATTTGAATTATTAATTCCTCATATTAATTTGATCTATTAATTCATTATATTATTAGTGTTTAATAACTATATAATTTAATTGATATAATTAATATATAGTTATAAATTAATTTAGTTATAATTAAAAAAAAATCAATTTAAAAAAGATTTAATTAATTAAAAAAATTAGGATCAAGTTAAGAAAAAGAGTTAGGCTAGATAAATATACTCCACCTCAGACCCGCTCGATGGCTTCATCAATGTCGATGGCCGATTTCAATAAGAGACTTGAGACTAAGGTGACTGAACAAGGCGATAAAATCGAGGAGCTCTAGAGCACAACAAAGGGAATAAAGATTCAGCTCGAGGAGAGCGAGAATGAATTCAAAAAGGATCAGGCAAACCTTTTAGTTAAGGTGGATCAAGCTATGGTGATGTTGGGTTGTATTTGTACTAGTCTAAAGATTACACCCGATCAAATACTCCAGAATAATGAGGCTATTCAACATCTCAATTCTCCAGATTCGTCAAAATTATCAGATACACATGAGAAACCTGAGTGTCCAAAGACATCTTCCATGCCTAATCAAGAAAATAGTAACATGAATTTTCAAAATAGGCAGCTCTGGAATCCATACACCAATATGTCGTTTTCAAATCAATACCCCTTTTTCGCTCTGCCGATAGTGACATATCAACGAAGAGCAAAAGTCGAGCTATCTAAATTTGACGGTAACGTAAATGCAACGTTGCTTGACTCAATAAAGCAAAAGAATATTTCGAGATTTACGATATTGACAATGATGACGAAAAGATCAGGCATGCTTCCATGAAAATGGAAGGCGAAGCATATAATTGGTATATGTGGTGGAAGAAGACAACACTTGCTATTAGTTGGAGGAAATTTAAGGATGCGTTCTTTAAAAGGTTCCAAGGTATCAAGGAAGAAGAGTTCTTCTCAACACTCACCAGATTGCGACAAAAAGGAGATGTGGATGAATACACTCAAGAATGTGAGACTTTAGCAACACGAGTACCTGGATTATCAGAAACTCGTCTCATGCAATCGCACACCTCGGGACTTAAACCCCATCTACAAGCAGAACTTGAGCTTCATGACATTACATCGATAGAAGTAGCAAGACAAAAACCAAAAGCTGTTGAAAAGAAATTTGAAAAGATGTTGTGGTCAAAGGTTGAAAGAGTATATTTGAGACGAAGATTTCCCTAGTCTGTGAACACGGATAACAAAAAATATGTTCCACCACATCTTTGTGAAGGAGAAAAAACTATCATGGAAATGCAAAGGATGAAAGAGGACAAGTGCAAACACTGTCGCGAAAAATGAGACCCTAAACATAGGTGTGCTAAAGGAAAAGAGACAAAAAACCTGTATAAATGTGAAGCAACTAATGATTCAGACAATGATGAATCAGACGTAGAAGAAATTGAAGATGTACCAAAATTCTCTCCAGAACTAGATCATGAGAGCCTTCTGCAAGTGTCACTATCGGCTATGACAGGTATATCACAACCCCAGACATTAAAATTAAAATGACATATCAAGAAGGACAATGTAATGGTTCTAATCGATACTGGTAGCACCCACAATTTTTTGGACTCAACCGTGGCAAAGAGACTCAACATTTTTTCGTTTCCCATGCCCAACATGAAGGTTATGGTAGTTGACAGTAAGAAAATTGAAAAGGTAGGGAAATGCCATAAAGTCAAATTGCAGATTCAAGACTTTAATTTAGAATCTCAATTTTACACTGTACCATTAGGAGGAGTAGATGTGGTCTTAGGTATCCAATGGCTACAAATCCTAAGCACTTGCTCTATCGACCATCAAAAGCAATCTATAAGCTTTAAATGGGAAGGGCGTAGGTACAAGTTATATGGATTTCAAGTACCTGAGAATCAAATCGTATCATCATCCCTAATGATGAAAATGATTCGAAGAGGAGCACTAGCCTATGTAGTACAATGTCACCAATTAGAAATGTTAACTTCAAAATTGATCAGCGAAGAAGCCCCAAAAGTACAAGAGCTAATTTAGAAGCACAAAAAGGTATTCCAAGACCTGCCCATGAAAATGCCTCCTAACAGAAAAATCGAGCATACACTAGAAGTCAAAGAAGGATCAAACCCCGTCAACATCAAACCATATTGATATCCATTTCATAAAAAAAACGAAAATTGAGAGATTAATCCAAGATCTTTTAAAGTGTGGCATCATCTCAAAAAGGAAAAGTTTGTATGTTGCTCTAGTTGTATTAATGCAGAAGAAAGATGGATCATTTAGGTTATGCATCGATTATCGACGACTAAACAAAATAACAATTAAAAACAAGTTCCCAATTCCCTTCATCGATGAAATGCTGGATGAACTACATGGTGCTAAATATTTCTCAAAATTAAACTTGGTCAGGCTATTACCAAATCAGAATAAGCTTGGAAGACATACCAAAAACTGCGTTCCGAACACATGAAGGTCACTACGAATTTAAAGTAATGCCTTTTGGGTTAACCAATGCACCAACAACATTCCAAGCTACTATGAACGAGTTATTCTGTGCATATCTAAGGAAGTTCGTGTTAGTGTTCCTCGATGACATTTTAATTTACAATAAAACTTGGAAGGAGCACCTACAACATTTGGAGAAAGTTCTCATGCTATTGGAAGAGCATCAGTTCTATGCCAAGAAGTCCAAATGCACCTTTGGGAAGGAAGAAGTAGAATATATCGGACACATAATATCCCATGGAGTAAAAGTGGATCCTAATAAAATCAAGGCTATAACGGAATGGACCAAAACAGTTAATATATCCAAGCTAAGAGGGTTCTTAGGGTTGACTGGATATTATCGAAGACTTATTAAAAACTATGCACATATAACCGCACCCCTAACAAACCTTTTAAAGAAGAACTCGTATCAATGGAATGAGGAAGCAGGAAAGTGTTTTGAAGAATTGAAGGAAGTTATGTCTAACGCCCCAGTATTAGCAACTCTAGATTTCTCTAAACCATTTATCATTGAGTGTGATGCTTCAGGTTTCGGTATAGGAGCAGTGTTAATGCAAGATGGGCATCCAATAGCTTTTGAGAGCAAGAAACTCAATAAACAAGAACATCTTAAATCAACATACAACAAAGAAATGCTTGCTCTTATGCATGCACTAGCCAAGTGGAGGAAATATCTTCTGGGAAGTAAGTTTTCCATACGAACAGACCATAAGAGTCTCTAGTACCTCCTCCAACAAAAAACACTTTTTGAAGAACAACAAAAGTGGATTGAAAAAATTGTTGCTTTTGACATGGAGATATTACACAAAAAGGGAAAGGACAATATAGTGGTAGATGCTGTATTTAGGAAAGACAAAGAACCGACACTCCTTGCAGTTTCAGTGGTTGTTCTTGAATGGCTTAATGAGATTCGAAGTGAATATGCAAAAGATCTAGAAACAAGCGCTATAATCAATAACCTTCCACACAACTCAAGATTGAAATGGAAGAACAAAATTCTATGGTGCAAGGGAAGAATCTATCTGAATTCAAATTCCAAGTTTAAAACCAAGATCCTCAAGGAGTCACATGATTCATTGTTAGCGGAACATGTAGGATTCTTTAAAACTTACTATAATGCACGCCAATCATTCTTTTGGAAGGGATTGAGTCATGATATTCAGAAATATGTAGCAAAATGCGATAAATGTCAAAAGGAATAAAAGTGAAAATATTATGTCACCTGAACTACTTCATCCCTTAAACATTCCGAATTAGAAATGGGAAGAAATATCAATGGAATTTATTGAAGGTTTACCTATATCTGACGCTAAGAATAAGATTCTTGTAGTAGTCGACATACTCACCAAGTATGCTCACTTTATTGCAATGAAGAAATCAAACTCAACAAAACAAATTGCTGAGATATTTTGCAAAAAATATTTACAAATTACACGGATTTCCTAAGGTCATTGTGAGCGATAGAGATGCCAAATTTAAGGGTAATTTTTGGAAGGAATTATTCAATCATATAGGAACCTACCTCAACATGAAGTATGCTTACCATCCTCAAATAGATGGCCAAACAAAGGTTGTCAATAAATGTTTGGAAGCTTACCTATGTTGTTACGCCACTGACAAACAAAATAAGTGGGTTCAGTGGTTACATCTCGCTGAATGGTGGTACAATTCTACTTACAACAGATCAGCAAAAATGACTCCATTTCAAGCTTTGTATGGGTACGAACCTCCAAAATGGAAGGACCTGGTTATCATCCAGACAAAATTACCAGTTGCTAAAAACCAGCTAGAAGAAACCCAAAAAGTCGTCCAAACTCTGAAATAAAATTTAAATAATGCAAGAAATCGTATGAAGCAACAAGTTGACTGAAACAAAACCGAGAGAGAATTTGAAGTTGGAGAATGGGTATTTGTCAAGCTCTAGCGATACAAACAGTTGTCCTTAAAACAAAAAGGAAAAGATAAATTGGCACCAAAGTTCTATGGACCATACCAGATCAACAAAAAGATCAACCAAGTTGCTTATAGTTTAAGCCTTCCAGATAAAAGTCATGTCCACAATGTCTTCCATGTATCCTGCCTTAAAAGGGTACTTTGTGACCATCGATCAACACAAACAATGCTTCCATCCTTAGTGTTAAAATTTCTAAGTCTGACTCGTTAAAAATCCCTACTGCATTATCTGGTTTATTTCACCTACTTGTTTATTACATTAAAAAGTTATTTATACATATAAATACTGAAAATAAACACAAATGCAGCCTTAACTCATATACAGATCATCAATTGAAATATTGGAACAAACACACAAGGGACACCGTTATTTTTGGACAATTGTCCCCGAAAAAACCCAACTTGGGAAAACTGGTGCAGCAGATATGAGGGTTTTATTATTATGTAGTTTCTGAATACAACTAGGGTGCCAGAAATGGCTCACCCAATAGAGAATGTCCTCGGCAGTAGTACGTCTCATCGGAGATGGATATTTCGGCTGATGAATCATCGGATGAATGATCCCACAATAACTACGACAACCCCTTAGCTGGATAGCGAAAGCTACTCCAAGCTTTTCCACTGCTCTGCGTCACGCAGCTAGGGACTGCGTCACCCTTCCCAGTTCCAGCCTGCCCCACGAAAATCTCTAGCGCTGCCTCTTGGCCCTGCATCAGCTCTGCTAGCCTCTGCACAACTACTGATGCCTCTGCGTCAACTACTGATGCCTCTGCGTCAACCCCTTGGTTCTTTGCGTAAGCTCTCTGGCCCTCTGCGTCGGCCTCTCCAGGGTCTGCGTTGTCTATATGGTACTCTCTGCCTCTTTGCTATGTATTCTCGGCCTCGTGCCGAACTGCCCCTCGCTGCAACATATCACTAGCTTGATTCTCTTAGCAAAAACTCCGCTCCAGATAATCGAACTGACTGATCAATTTTGGTGTCTTTCCAATTGAGCCTCAAGCCTCCTCTTATACTTTTCCTGTTGAGTCTTCAACGATCGAGATTAAGTCCCTAATAAACGACTGAGATTAAGTCCCTAATTAACAACTAAGATTAGATTTGGTTTGATCCATGTCATTTAGAACATTCTCACCCAATTTTATATTAATGCCCATTAATATTTTAATTTTCCTAAGTTTAGACTTAGGAACCCAGTTAAAAATATTTCCCAAATGATTTCTGGGTCTTGGAGATATTATGTGCCTTAACCTCTCCACCAATTTTAATGGCTAGAGCACTATCACAAATCAACACTTAGATGATGAAGGAAGGGTCATTTTAGAGCCAAAAGGTATCATAACCACTAGGGAAAGAAGCTCTGATCTCGTGTAATCCAGGAATACCTGATCAAGTGAAAAGACTTACCAAAAGAAGAATCTTCTTGGGAGACTGAAGCATTTCGTCAACAACATCCGTCGTTACTTATACTTTGAGGACAAAACATTTTTTGGGGAGGAAGACAATGTTATATAAAAATTAGTTATTTGTAATTATTAGTTAATAGGCAGACACCCAAGGCTATATTTAAGCTAGGGCTTCTCACTTTGTAATTCATCATTCAACAATTAATAAAATAGATATAAAAATATGGATTTCTATTTAAGCCGGGTTTTCGTGCTTCAGGACCTTTGGGCCTTGGTAGTAAAGTCAAAGTCATTTTTTTGAGGAAATCAACTCAAAATAATTAATTTTGAGTTGATTAAAATTCAATTGAATGAAAAATTCTAATTTCCTAAAAGAGTAAAATAATTTCAACGGAGGAGATTAAAAGATAATTAAATATTTTTCAACAATCGATATTGCTTTGACGTGGATCAAGCCAACCCGCCGTTAGAGAATTAATTTATAAATTATAGGTCATTTATATTTAAAGGATCCGATCATTGAATTGTGTACTAGTTTTTGAAGCTTTTGTAAACTTTTTTGGAATAATACAATACAAAATCTTTGGGGTTTTACTCGATGACAATGTTCCTCTCTGGTGTTTTATGATAACTTGAGTTTAAAGTTTTGCTGATCTTATTTATAAGTAGCTGGTTAATAGCTCTTGTGGATCAATCTATTGCACATGTATCTTGCTTAGGTTGTTGGGATTTAAGATAACAATAATATTTTTAATTGATTAGCAGGGATCTCTAATTTTTAAAGATTTAATAGTTGTTTTATACCTCTATTGGTTTAACGACTTATTTTATAATTGTGCAAAAATCATTTTATTCAGAAATTTTGGGTGTTTTGGGAATTTCTTGGTTGAACCTGACTCTCAGAACTTAAGATCTAGAGAGCCTTTCGAATTAAAATTCCTAGATTATCTAATGAATTATATCTTGCAGGGGTGTCCTGGGCTAGTACCTAAAACTTAAAAAATGATTTATCTTCAAAATATTGTGCTAAATTGTTAGATCTGACTAGAAAGAGTCTCAAATCTACAGATTTGGGAGAGGAGTTGGACTCATACTCAGATCTGATAGATTTATATTTTATTTGTACAGATCTGAAGCCTTTGTAAAATAATTTTTAGTTTCTAACATCTAGGTTTTGGGTTTTTATTTTTATTTTTTGTACATTCAGGATCTAGGTTTTTGTTTCTTTTGCCTTTTATAGGTGTGAGATTGTTCAAAAAGATTTTGTGAAATTTGAGATGAATCTGGGCATTGGAGGGCAAGATTCGGTCTCAAATTTTGGTTGGCAAGGATAAACAATTTAGATCATTCAGTGAAGAAAGTTTTAACATTCTGATATGAGATTTGACAGTTTTCTGAGATCGATTCTAAGGCAAAATTTTCAAATTTGGAAGTGGCGTTTTATTATCTGCCAGGGGTTAATTTTTTATTTTAGTTTTTTAGAACGTTGAAGAGCTTCTGAAGCCCTCGCTGCCTCCTTGTTTTCCCTTACCATTGGCTTGCATTTCCTCCCTCATAGTTCCCTCTCCTTTGCTCGCGCATTTTTCTGTAGCCATATTTTCAAAACCCTTTGCCCCCTCGCATCCTATTTCTCTGCGTTTTATTCCATTCACGTCCCTTTTTCCCTAGCCATTTCCTCTGTGTTTTTCTTAACCCTCGTCCCTTGCTAAAGCCTCTTCATATCCCTGCATTTTTCCTTACTTCTAATCCTCCTTTCCTTTTGTGTTTTTCTCACCTCCTTCTTCCTTAACCTTCACTGTCTTTCCTCCTCACGCAGCCTCAACCCACAACTCTTCCTTACCCGTGGCCCTAACTCTTCCCTCATCCTTCTACATGAGCTCCTCACCCTCTCACGCAACCCTCATTCCTCATCTCTACGTCCTTTTCTCTCTACGCGAGTTCCTCTTTCGGATTCCCATCAAAAACGCACACGGAGTAGTATCTTCATGCTGATTCCCATCATTTCCCTGCTCAGAAGATGGGTGTTCTTAACACCCTGGCTACTCGTGCCCTCAGGATTTTGGACAATGAGAGCCTGGATAGGGAGAGATCCCACCTCCTAGATGTCTTTGTGGAAAACGGGTATAGTAGGCACCTAGGTCGGAAGGCTTTCCTGAAAGCCTCTAGAAAGGCGCTTAATAAGAAAGAACCTAAAGAGCGCCATCTAGGTGTCCATCTTCCCTATATCCAAGGGACCACAGACAAGATTGCTCGGATCCTTAGAAGGTTTGATATTCCCTCAACCTTCAGGCCCCTCAGAACCATTCGTAATTCCCTTCGGTCGGTGAAAGATCCTGTTAACCCTATAGACATGAAGGGTGTTTATTTGATTCCTTGCTCATGTGGGACGCCCTATATAGGGGAAACAGGGCGCTCCATCCAGCAGTGAATTTGCGAACATGCAGCTGACCTAAGGCATGGGAGAACTAGGTCTTCTGCCTTAGCAGAGCATGTGGACAAGACAAAGCATCATGTCTGTATTGAGGAGGCCAAAGTTATTGCCAAGGTCACTCAGTTCCATCATCGTAAGTTAAGGGAAGCTTTAGAAATTGAAAGAAGGCCTAACAATCTCAACAGAGATGATGGCTGGAAGGTAAGCAGATGTTGGATCCCTGCCTTATCTTCTTAGTGTTTCTTCCTCCTCCCCCGCCCCTGTTGTTCATTTGGGGTGCCTTCAGGGTTTCCCCTGTTGCCTTCTGTTTCTTCCTTTTCCTCCTCGATCTAGGGTTTCCTTTGGATTTCCTCCTGTCCTTCGCCTCCTGTGTCCCTTTGTCGCTCTTTCTTGTTGGTTTCTTTCCTTTATGTTCGTTTAATATAATCTCCTCTTTTTTATAGATTTATATCGCGAACAATTTTAGATTCTCCTCTTTTTGTTTTTGATTATTATCATTATTATCTGTCTTCTTAATTTCTAGATATATACATTTCATATAGATATATATTTAATTTAATAATTGATTTTATTTAGTGGTATGATTTTTTCATTGGTGGGGAACCTTTACCTGCTTGGTTATCTAATTATTTAATGTACTCATAAGGTTATTATTATTAACGTAGTTAGTTATCATTTAGGCTTGAAGTCTATTTCATTTATATTTTTATTTCTATCTTTATCATATTATTATTACTACTATTTATTTATCTATTCATTTTATGTTATTTTATTTTATTCTATTTGTATTATTTTTAACTAACAATATAAAATATGGTATGATATTCTTCTCTTAAAGCAATTTAAAAATTATTATTTTAATTGAAATAATATATATTATATATATATATATAAATATATTATATATAATATATATATATTTATTACATAGATATACATTATCTTAAGTAATAAATTAAATTATTTAATAAACAATCTTATTAACCTTTTAAACTAACTATTAATGTTTAGGTTTCCTGATATTTATAATAGTATTATTAATTAACAAATTAAATAATTTTATAAACAGATCAAATTTGATATAACAACAATAATAATTAGTAGAGTAAAAATTTTATAAGCAGATTAACTTACCTTTTTAACTTACCATCATGATCGTTTACCTCAACAAACAAATTTATATATATATTAAATGAATTATTTATTGGTTCAATCTTACCATTATAATTATATATTTATTTTTATCCTATATATTATTATTATTTATTTATTTCTATCCTAACAACCTATTACCCATTATTGTTTTGACTTAGAACATATATTATTAAATTAATCGTGTTTATTATTTTTGTTTTTAATAACCATTATAATTAATTTATTAAACAACCCATTGTTATTATTCTAATATAAATAAATAAATTAGTTTTGATGCTTTTCCCTAAATTTACTTTTTTCCAAAAAACAGAATAATATATTTAATCTTAATATTGTAAAAATAATAATAATATTAAATTTACTTTTGTCCTGGGTCTTAGAGTCCATAGTAGCTGTTACGTAGCCGTTGGAGTCTCTGCTCAGTCTATTTAACATGCTAGGTGGGATGTGTTTCTTCAACTTGTCCTGACGATGAACCACACTAATGGGTTCGAAACGCATCGACAAAGGTCTTTTTTATGTGATTTACGTCAAAGCTCTTCTTATAAAAAAAGTAGAGTTATTTCTATGTCTGGATTTATTTACTTGAATTATTGGATATTTCTTGCATATTTAGTTTTACGAAATTTTCAAGTAATTGTAATCAACATTTTATTGAGTACTCTCTCGTGGAATTGTGGTAAATTGTATATCTTTTAGTGCTTAAAATTGAGTATTTTGAGCATTTGTTAAATTGTGATTTTTCATTAAAGTACTTAGCGTTTAATTCAGAGTAATTTGTATTCTAAGTGCTTTGGGTTTTAACTTTTCGTTTCACTAAAACATCTTCTAATCTTCCTTGCATTTCACATTAGTTTTAGGAGCTGCATGTCATATAAGCTAGTTATTCATCCAAGCAGTAGTTATCCATCCAATACTTGTCTTAAATTTACTCAGCAAGATAGCTGACTTGATAAGGCATTGGTATCAATCATCTAAATCTAATCTAATCCTCTAAAATTGTAATATTCCTAATTAGCCATGGCTAATTGGAAAAATGTGAGAAAAGGGGGGACATAACTCACTTTTTAAATAAAGTCACTCCCTAGTAACACAACGTTGTGACTTAAAGGGGGAGCCAAGGGGGCCAAAGGACCACGTAGAAGAGGGGCCCACGTAGACACTTGGAGGGACTGCGCAGATGGATAGGAGCATGTGGCAAGACGGAGGCTACGTTGGAGGAGGTGGGCCTTAGGGTTGAGATAGGCCAATGTTATAAAGGAGAGAGGATCCTCCTCATTTTGGCATTCGATTATGTGCATTGGAGCTAGTCACTTCGGCTTAGAGCACGCTGGCTATTTAGCCTGTTTGCAGCACTGTTTAGTGCATTGAGTGTCTCCGTTCGGAGATCTCACCCTTAGCCCCGGGGGACTTCGAGTGCCTACTCGGGCAAGGTAGCTTTCAACAGTCTTTTGTGGAGGATTTGAGCTAGGAGATTGAGCAGGGGATCAACCCTTGCATATTGATGATTACGCAGTCTTGAAAGAGGATGACGCAGTTTTTCTGGGAAGCAGTTCTAGATTGGGGTTTTGTGGAGGATTTGAGCTAGGAGATTGAGCAGGGGATCAACCCTTGCATATTGGAGTATTTTGGCAGAGTTTCGTGCAGAATTTTGGAGAGTTCTATTCAGTGACGGATTGCGTGGATCCTCAAGGGGGTGATTTTCGGGGGTCAGCCATTTTGGAAGAGCTTTCTGGGCTTTTCTGGGTTTATTGAGTAGAGGTTGATTCCAGAGTTTCAACATTTTCTGAGGAGGGCAACAACCCCAAATCCTCATTTGGCTCCAGCAGTAGCAGCGACACAACAGTTCTCCGACAGCTTGGACGTAGTTCAGAGAGAAACCATTTCCTTGCTATTCTGAGTGTATTTCTTCACTTGCCTTGAACAAGTCGAGGTGCTATCTTCCTGATCACCTCTTGTACTCATTCCATTACTCAGTATAATAAAATGGCTTAGCATTTCTCTCTGCATTTCTTGAGTATCTACTTGTATTTCGTGTTTATATTATTGTATCACCTCTTGTACTCATTCCATTACTCAGTATAATAAAATGGCTTAGCATTTCTCTCTGCATTTCTTGAGTATCTACTTGTATTTCGTGTTTATATTATTGTATTTGCATTACTGTGATTTACATCACTTTGAGCTTCCCGACTACTACATCACTTGTGTGTTATTTGGTTGGAGTTTACTGGGGTTTGGGGAATATCCTTGAAACGAGATATTATAGTGGTATCAGAGCATAGATCTGGCTCAGCTTGTGGAGCTAGCAGTCTATGACACCGAGGGAGAAACCTTACATCTGTTACAGAGGTGGGAAATACAGAGATATTGAGCGTAGGTTGGAGAACACCTATGGAGAGGGAGACTGTGTTCGGGTGGTGGACGCAGAACAGGAGGAGCCTGTGGTGGACACAGAGCAGGAGGATCCGATGGCAGATGAGGACGGGAAGAGATTTGCGGACATGCTCCTCAAATCAGTGCAAGATCTGTCGAGGCAGATCGAGGTGATTGGGCAGAGATTCACAGCAGTGGAGGCTATACAGCACGAGAACCCACGGGTTTTCTAGGTTGGTGAGGGATCGGGTACATCCCAGCATTTTCCAGAGCAGGGTGCCACTCAGTGTGATACTACTCAGCAGATGGCCTCACATGCCCCTACACGCTCTACCATGCCCACTTTCCTAGGAGCAGACACGGGGGATGGAGCCCAGCAGGAGGCAGAGCCCAGTCATATGGGTGATTATTTTGCAGAGTACCAGGCCTATGGGCAGGAGTTTAGGGATGCTCTCTCATTCAGAGACTTTGTTCAGCTCCAGCGGGATAATAGACCCCGCGATCATCACAGAGGACATCGGCATTATCACGATGGAGACACCCACCGCACAGCTAGTAGATTCCACTTGCCTATGTTTGATGGTTCATCGAACAGTTCGGCAAGGTCTTGGGTGGAGAAGCTGGACATCTATTTCCAGCTTAACCAGATGTCGGAGGCAGAGGCCATCAAAGTGGCGACAACACATCTGGATGGTGAGGCCCAGGATTGGTGGTTCCATGGGATGGTTACACTCAGACATTCCACAATGACGATGTATGCCGAGTTCACCAGGAGATTGATGGAGAGGTTTGACCGGAGGGATTCAGAACAACACTTTGTTGAGCTGACGAGGCTCAAACAAACCGGGAGCCCAGAGACCTACATTGCAGGCTTCTTGAGGGTTTCAGTGATGGTGCCAGATCTATCCATGGTACGGAGGATCTACATGTTTGTTGAGGGGTTAGTAGAGCCACTTCGGGGTCTAGTCAGATCCACTAGACCATCCACACTCCAAGATGCGGTTAGCAGGACCCGGGAATTACAGGATGCCTTACCCAGGACCCGGACACCTTACCCCCAGAGACAGGCTTTCCAGCCTAAGGGGAAGGATGTGAGGATTCCGCCTCCAAAGGGGAATCCAGGACGAGCACAGATTGATGATGACGCCAGGAGGGAGTTGAAGAAGAAGTGGCTGTGCTTTATCTGTCAGGAGCCGTGGGCACCAGAACATAGATGTGCTGCTGGCAAAGCACATTTTATTGAGGTCTTCTCCGAGAGCAGCGGGGAAGAGGATGAGGAGGATGATGTGGAGGCAGGAGATAGTCATGCCTTGTAGGGTCCCTTGCCGCCTCCACCAGCAGCAGCAGGTGTGCAGCTTTTGCACCTACCGGAGGAGCCATTGCAGCATTGCGAGGAGTTCCCAAGTATTTGACGCTGCGAGTATGGGGGACAGTACATGGCCAACGAGTATCAGTTTTGGTTGACAGTGGGGTAACCCACAACTTCATTGATGCACAGATGGTTGAGCAGAGAGGTATATAGACAGAGAGCTTCGATGGATTCTCAGTTTTGGTCCTAGGAGATTAGACCATGGTGTGTGCTTGTTATGTCCCAAAGTTATCAGTGACGATGGGCACCTACACACTGACTGACCACTTTTTCGTGGTCAATATTTCGGACACCAACATAGTACTGGGTGTTCAGTGGCTTATCACTCTTGGGAAGGTCAAGACAGATTGGAAGGTCCTAGAGATGGAGTGGGATGATGAGAAGATAGGGAGGCATGAGAAGATACGGGGATGGCACACATACCCCCCTCAGATTGTTTCGGCTCATCGGATGTAGGCAGTCTTCTGGAAGGGAGACGTAGAGTGGGAAGTGGAGCTGCGTGCATCAGATGCAGGGACTACAGCGCAGATGGTGCACCCAGAGATACAATCCATCCTTGAATAGTATGCCACAGTATTTGGGGACATTCCGCCAGGACAGCCATTGGACCGGGGGTTTGAGCACACCATTGAGCTTGAGCAGGGCATACAGGTAGTGATTACTACCCTCTATAGGCATTGCAAGGCCTATCGGGATGAGATTGAGCAGGCCATTCAGGAGTTGCTGGCTCTTGGGCATATTCGGCCGAGCACGAGTCCTTTTGCTTCTTCTGTGGTGTTGGTGAAGAAGAAGGACGACACATTGAGGATGTGCATTGACTACAAGGCCCTGAACAAGAAGACGATGAAGAACAGGTACCCCATACCCAGGATCAATGAGTTGAGAGGAGCACGGTTCTTCTTAAAGATTGGTTTGAGATCTGGGTACCATCAGATTCGCGTGAGGGAACATGACATTCCCAAGATCGCCTTGAGCTGTCACTATGGGCACTTTGAGTTTTTGGTGATGCCCTTCGGGCTAACTAATGCCCCAGCTACATTCCAGTCTTGCATGAATCACATCTTCCGCAGTCACTTAAGGAAGTTTGTGTTGGTGTTCTTTGATGATATCCTCATTTACAGCAGGACTTGGGAGGAGCATCTCCAACACATTGAGACAATATTGCGCATGTTGGAGGAGCAACAGTTCTATGCCAAACTCTCCAAGTGTGAGTTTGGGTTGACGAAGATGTTATACTTGGGACAAATCATAGGGGTGGACGGAGTGAGGGTCCACGAGGAGAAGATTAGGGCCATCAGAGATTGGCCAGAGTCGAGGAACGTGATAGCACTCTGAGGGTTCGTTGGCATTTGTACTTACTACAGGAAGTTCGTCAAGAGTTTCTCACAGCTTGCTGCACCCCTGACAGATCTGACGAGGATGGGGGCATTCAGTTGGTCGGATACAGCGCAGCGAGCCTTTGACAGGCCCAAGGAGGTTATGAGTAGCTGCGCAGTGCTTGCATTGCCGGATTTTTCGCAGCCATATGTTTTGGAGTGTGATGTGTCGGGAGAGGGGATCGGTGCAGTATTGATGCAGGGAGGTCACCCTATAGCCTTTGAGAGCCAGAAGCTCCTTCCGCACGAGAGGTTGTATTCTGTATATGACAAGGAGATGCTGGCCATCATGCATCCATTGGCCAAGTTCCGACAGTATTTAGTGGGTAACAAGTTCAGGGTGAGGACTGATCACAACAGCCTCAGGTTCTTTTTGGAGCAGAAACAGCTACAGGAGAGGCAACAGAAGTGGATCAGTAAGATCCAAGCGTATGACTTTGACATTGAGTATGTCAAGGGTAAGAACAACGTGGTAGCAGATGCTCTTTCATGTAGACTAGCCACGTTGTCTCTTATGAGCTTGGACGCAGACTAGAGGGCTCGACTCTTAGTAGAGTACTCCAAGGACATATTTGCATGTGAGGTTCTGGATGGACAGGTGGCAAATGACAAGCATAGGGTGGTCGATGAGATCATCTACTACAGGGACCAGATCTTCATGATTGAGGGATCTCAGCTCAAGAAAAAGATACTTCAGGCATCACATGATTCACCATTGGCCGGCCATTAGGGGTTTACCAAAACCTACAAGGCCATTAGAGAGAGGTTCTCATGGAAGGGCCTCAAGGAGGACGTACTCCAACATGTCCGGGAGTGCGATGTTTGCCAGAGGAACAAGGGGGAGATGAGCCATCCCGCATGATTATTGCAGCCTCTTCCCATTCTGGAGGGGAAATGGGAGTGTATTTCGATGGACTTCATCACAGGGTTGCCCATGGTACAGGGCAAGGATTGCATCTTTGTCGTTGTTGATCCACTGACAAAGTACACACATTTTTTTGCCATATCCGCACACTACAGAACAACGCAGGTGGGTGAGCTATTCTTCAGAGAGGTCTTTAGGCTACATGGCCTTTCTAAGACCATCACCAGTGATAGGGTCAGCCGTTTCATGGACGGGTTTTGGTAGGAGCTTTTTTGGCTAGTGGGGACGGAGTTGATACCAAGTACCAGTTATCACCCATAGACAGACGGGCAAATGAAGATAGTTAACAAGTGGCTAGGGGGCTACTTGCGTAACTATGTTAGTGGGCAGCAGAGAGCATGGCTGAAGTGGCTGCATCTAGGGGAGTACTGCTACAACACTACACATCACATGCCCATCAGTATGTCACCATTCTATGCTTTGTATGGATATCATCCTTTATCTTTTGCTGATGTGATGTTTGGTGCTAGCAAGGCTTCGAGAGCCAAGATTTGGATCCAAGAGAGTCAAGATATTCTCCGAGCTCTCAAGGATAATATGGCTATAACGTAGAACCCACAGAAGCTGTATGCTGACAGGGGTCGGGTGGAGAGACAGTTTGAGGTAGGGGACTTGGTCTACCTACGATTACAACCATACCAACAGTCGTCATTGAAGCAGAAGGGGGCTGAGAAGCTCAAGCCCCACTTTTATGGGCCATACAGGGTGATACGCAGGATTGGACAGGTTGCGTATGAGTTGGAGCTGCCCCAAGGCAGCGAGATTCATAACGTCTTTCATGTATCATGCCCGAAGAAGGCATTGGGATAGCATGTGACAGTGACAGATGAGCTACCACCCACGGATGATGAGGGGCATTTGGTGTTGCAGCCAGAGGCTATTATTAATACTAGGGAGAGACAACTACGGAGGAGGACGGTCCGGGAATTCTTGGTGAGGTGGAAGAATTTACCGGATAAGGATGCCACTTGGGAGAGCGAGAAAATTTTGCAGCATCTATCACTTCAGTTGCTTGAGGACAAGCAACATTTTGTCGGGGGAGACTGTGATATTCCTAATTAGCCATGGCTAATTGGAATATTCGATTTTGCTCAAATTTGCCTTCTGTAGTTATTAATAAATAAAAAGGTGAGAAAAGGGGGGACATAACTCACTTTTTAAATAAAGTCACTCCCTACTAGCACAATGTTGTGACTTAAAGGGGGAGCAAAGGGAGCCAAAGGACCACGTAGACACTTGGAGGGACCACGCAGATGGATAGGAGCACGTGGCAAGAGGGAGGCTACGTTGGAGGAGGTGGGCCTTAGGGTTGAGATAGGCCAACACTATAAAGGAGGAGCCTCTTCATTTTGGCATTCGATTATGTGCATTGGGGCTAGTCACTTCGACTTAGAGCACGCTGGCTATTTAGCCTGTCTGCCGTACTGTTTAGTGCATTGAGTGTCCCCGTTCGGAGTTCTCACCCTTAGCCTAAGGGGTCTTCGAGTGCCTACTCGGGCAAGGTAGCTTTCAATAGTCTTTTGTGGAGGATTTGAGCTAGGAGATTGAGCAGGGGATCAGCCCTTGCATATTGATGACTGCGCAGTCTTGAGAGAGGATGATGCAGTCTTTCTGGGAAGTAGTTCTGGATTGGGGTTTTGTTGAGGATTTAAGCTAGGAGATTGAGTAGGGGATCAACCCTTGCATATTGGAGGATTTTCGCAAAGTTTCGGGTAGAATTTTGAAGAGTTCTATTCAATGGCAGCGCAAAGCCTTTAGGGATTGCGTGGATCCTCAAGGGGGTGATTTTCGGGGGTCAGCCATTTTGGAAAAGCTTTCTGGGCTTTTCTGGGTTTATTGAGTAGAGGCTGATTCCAGAGTTTCAACATTTTCTGAGGAGGGGAACAACCCCAAATCCTCATTTGGTTCCAGCAGTAGCAGCAACACAACAGTTCTCCAGCAGCTTGGTCGCAGTTCAGAGAGAAGCCATTTCCTTGCTATTCTGAGTGTATTTCTTCACTTGCCTTTAGCAAGTCGAGGTGCTATCTTCCTGATCACCTCCTGTACTCATTCCATTACTCAGTATAATAAAATGGCTTACCATTTCTCTC
This sequence comes from Pinus taeda, assembly GCA_000404065.3. Lineage (NCBI taxonomy): Eukaryota > Viridiplantae > Streptophyta > Pinopsida > Pinales > Pinaceae > Pinus > Pinus taeda. The sequence goes on from APFE031349039.1 coordinate 68,955, forward strand.
TACATTTCTTGAGTATCTACTTGTATTCCGTGTTTATATTATTGTATGTTGCATCACTGTTATTTACATCACTTTGAGCTTCCCAACTACTACATAACTTGTGTGTTATTTGGTTGGAGTTTACTGGGGTTTGGGGAATATCCCTGAAACGGGATATTACAAAAATCTTGCTTAATCTTAAACGAGTATTTAATCACTTAACTGTGTCTCTCAGATTGGTTGGTTCCCAAGTAGTCCTTCTATCCATTTCAGTAGCCTCTACCCCACTTAGTCTGCTGTTGGGAGACAACTTAAACGGAGAGATTGGGGATCAGGGTGACAGCCCCCGATTTGAACCATTGTCGTAGTGCCTAGACATTCTGTGCGAAAACAAAGTGCATGCTCATCTTCTCTTTCAGTTTTCATAGTTTAGCTGCAGTGAAGTGGAATCTTTCATGTTATTTAATTTTAAGCCTGTTTGTGTTCTTGGTTGCTTTCACGCACACCAATGACAAATGGTTTTTGTGCTTATCACTCATACTATCACAGATGTTTCCAAGTGTTGATAGTGCATGAGCACTAGGGACACTCCTCTGACTAGAGAAACACCAGTATGAATGGAGGAGTAATTAGCAGTGACCTTAGGCTAATTACTCATGGTCAGGTTTGCCCATAGCAGATCTAAGATATAACGGTTAGTCTAACCTCCATCATGAGCTTTTTCTCCTTGGCCTCAAATGTTACGGAGGATGGTTCTCACTATCAAGCTTGTTGTATGATCACATAGGAAGGGTTCCGCAGCTCTGGGTACCCCCGCAGAGCATAATCAGGCGTTGCATCAGCCTATTTACAGAGACATAGTATTGTAAGGATGTCTCTTCTCTCTGCCTCTTTCTACTTCCACTTCTATATCCAACTTTGGGCTGGACTAGAGCCTTGGACCCACTTGGGTTTGCACTTTTACTTTGTTGGCTTTTCTCCCCACCTTATTATAACTTACACTTCCGTTCTCTCATTCACCAGAAAGTTGAAGAGTTATGCAATTTATGTAGTGAGGGAGAGTACAAGGGGAAACTTCCTGGTACCAAAATGTAAATCCACGTGCTACTACATTTTATTGTGCGAGTCTCCAAATACCCTAGGGAGCCATGCCTTAACACCATGGCCTCATTTTCAGCAGAATCTGGAAATGGTGAAATGTTGGCCAGGCATAATGAGTCTGGCAAGTGTGGATGTCCAACAGTGTGCCCTGTATAAAGAGAACGTGCGGGGCAATTGGTGTTGATTGGTGCAAGAAGTAAGGCACCTTGAGTTGGAAAACCGCCATGGTACTGGGGCATTTTTCCGTATATATATTTAGTTCCTGTTGTATAAATTGTAGGAGTTCTACTGTAAGCATTATTGTATGTATGAATGTTGAATTTAATCACAATTAAACTAATTATATTATAATTTATCTACTTTATACTAGAGGGGGAATTGATTATGATTGTACTGGCTGATATCCTGTTTAATATGATACAATAATACTTCATGGTGGCAGATATCACAGAAGGTTTTGTTTTAGTTGCTATTAATTGTTCATGTTACAGACATGTGATTAAATAACAGATCGTACTCATGATAACATGAATCTGTGCATGCAGGAATTCTACGCTGATTTTGTTTCCATGGATCCTTATCATTTCACGCTCAATATGCCCTCAAATTATATTTATATGCTTCCTCCAGTTGCAGATCCCCAGAGCACCCAGCTCTTTTGTGATAGAGTGCGTGATGGCATATCTGCAGTGTTCTTGGCACTCAAACGTCGGCCCATCATTCGATTTCAGCGGAGCTCAGATATTGCTAGAAGGATTGCACAAGAAACTGCTGTAAGCAAATTGTGAACATGAAAGCTCTGTTCACTTTGGAATAGTATTCAGTCAGTGTGAAACATTTGTTTGCTTCCAGTAGTTGTACAATTTGATTGTTGGATTCTACCTTATTTCAAAAGAATATTAACTCTTTATGTATGGCTGGTTTTTTGCAGAAACTCATGTATGAAGAGGAGAGTGCACTTTTTGACTTCCGAAGATCAGAAATTTCTCCACTGCTTTTGATACTTGATAGACGGGATGATCCAGTTACTCCCTTACTAAATCAGTGGACTTATCAGGTAATTCCTTGGCAAATTGCACCTCTTTAATTTAGTTGGATTGCATTTAAGCAGTAGCTATTACAGTCCATATTTGTGCGAAGCATGCTATTAATTGTACAAAGTAACAAAACGTCCTCATGATTCTGTCTTAAGGCACCTTTTCTCTTTTCTCTTCAGGCAATGGTGCATGAACTTTTGGAGATCAAAGATAATAAAGTGGATTTAAGAACTTTCATTAAAGTTCCCAAAGATCAGCAGGTTTGATTTTCAGTTTCAACTTTACTTTTTAGTTCACTGATTGTTTATGTTTTGTGTTTCATGCATAAGATATCTAAGCTTAATGTTTGCTGTAATAGGAGGTAGTGCTTTCATCAGAACAAGATACGTTCTTTAAAGCAAACATGTTTGAGAATTTTGGTGATCTTGGAATGAATATAAAACGTATGGTGGACGAATTCCAGCAGAAGGCAAAGAGCAACCAGAATATCCAGACACTAGGCATGTTTGCAACTGAGTATTTTGTTACTTTATAGATAGTATTCCTGGATGGATTTCATCAAATTAGACATACAATTTTCATGGCAACAAGAATGGTATTTATAACGTGTACTCTTCTATCTTTGTGATGGAAATATGAGAAAACTGATTGTTCAAATGCAGAGGACATGGCCAAATTTGTCGACAATTATCCCGAGTACAAGAAGATGCATGGAAATGTTTCAAAGCATGTGACAATGGTTACTGAATTGAGCAGGATTGTTGATGAACGAAAGCTAATGTCTTTGTCGCATACAGAACAGGAACTAGCTTGTAATGCAGGGCAGGTGGCAGCTTTTGAGGTAGTTTTTGTTTCTTCCCATGCTTATGTCTTTGTGGATATGCATATCCCCATTTCATACCTTTTGTCTTTCTTTTCTTTAGATGGCAATTTGTTGTAGAGGTGCAGACTGCTGAAATGCTAGAAATATTTATTAATATATATATTTTATACTTAACCGTTATTTGGATTTCCTTTTACATATATTTTCGATTCCAATTGTAATACTCCGCTTCCTCTCACATATATTTATGCCCACTTTATATTTTCTCCCTTTTTTAATACAATTTCTGAGCCTTATTTTATTATTCAGTTTTAATAGTAACGTAATCTAGTTCCAATTGTAACACTTTGCTTTCCCTCGTATATATCTGTCCACTTTATGCTTGTCTTCTTTTTTTAATATAATTTCTGAACATTTATTTAATTATTTAGTTTTAACGTAATCTTGTTCACTTCTTTTATGAATTCTATATATGATTATTGACTTTCGATGTAATCAAATTAAGACACTCCTTGAACGCACTAGTTGTGACCTTTGGAGGTACGGTTATTGACAAAGATGTACGAAATTTATATACAGACGATGTGTGAACAGGTACCTTCTTATATAGTCTTTGTGTTCGATTAAATTCCAACTTCGGGTATAATGGATTAATTTATGGATAGATTCCAGCGCAAACCTCCAGCAATGTTCCTGTACCGTGTACCGAGAACTGTCGAATCCTACGGCCGATGGAACAATTTTGTACGGATAATGTTTGTGGCTTGCTTACCGTGGCGGTGTTGATTGAAGGAGTACAACAACGCTACGATTCGTATGGTTGCAGCGGTGGCGATTTCACAGAGCATCACTGCGATTTGATGGCTGCGGCAGTGGAGAAGCTGGTTGCGGATGCCATGGTTCAAAATTGAACCTGTCACAGCCCGTCAAGAGGGCTCTAGCACATCCCAAAGACCGTGAAGATAAAATTACACGTAAAAAAAATGTAAATTTTTATTTCTACTAGTTTAAAAAAAAATTAAATAATATAATAAAATGTTTTGTGAAGGGTTGCAGCCTGCCGAAAAAATTTCCCGATTATGTACGGTGGCACACATATGCTTATGGCCGGTCAAAAAATATTCCTTCCGCTTGTGGAATACAACATTCCAACCTCCCTTACACTATATATCTCTATTTGGATTCCTCTCCAACAATTCAAGTCATGCTCAAGATGCACAGAGGCATTCGCTGATTCATATAACTATGTTCTGATTTATTTAATTTTAGTTTTACATGATGGGGAAGGATGGTGAGGAGGAGCAGGTGAAGGTGTTGAACACATGGGTTAGCCCCTTCGGCATGAGGGTTTTGATTGCATTGCAAAATAAAAGTTATCAAATATGAATACCAAGAAGAGATTCTCACTTCCAAGAGTGACTGCACTTGAAAAAGGTTTATTTATTTTTCTTTTTTAAAAGCCTCTGCCAGTTTTATACTGTTCAATTGATTTAGGTTTAAGTTTTCCCCAGATTTTATATTGATCAATTGATTTAGGTGCAGTGTGTGTACCGGGTGAAGTTTTTTTTACATTTTCGCACATAAAATCACTTGAATGGTTAAAACTGTTGTTAGTCCCACTAGTTTCATACATTAGTGGATGCGATGCGGCATTTCAAATAAAAAAGTGCTGCCAGGTGAAATTAGCCAACAGATGACTAGATCACCTTAATATAAAGGACAAAACGATTATATGAAGAAAGTTCCAAAAGCTAATTTGCTAGTATATTTTTCAATTGAATTTGGTGGAATATTATGTGGACAGGTGAATTGTTTTTTCATTTGGATTTGGAGCACTTTGACAAACAAAATGATTTGGGTGGTTAAAGTGGAGCTTTGTTATGCTTCACTCCAATTTGATTTTCACAAATGATATGCTGCAAGGAAGCATCATTTCATATAGATAAACTAAGTGTAACATAAGCATTTTAAATAAAAAGAAGTTAAAGTGTTGAAGTTTCTAAGTTTACTTAGTTTAGAAACCCTCATGCACTTTTTCGGATGTATTCCTACCTACTTGTTATTTTTCTTTAAATACTAAAAATAAACACCAGTGCATGCTCAACATATTACAAATCAACAACTAAAAGAAACAACAACAAACACACCACATGACACCATTAGTTTTGGACCAATGTCCCCGAAAAAACCCAATGCGGGAAACCCAGTGCAACTATCTGAGGGCTTTCTTATTAAGCAATATCAAAGTACAATCCGGGTGCCGAAACTGGCCTACCCAACAGAGAATTTCCTTAGCAGCTATACCTCACAGTCTGAGAGAAATCTCTTGGTTGAAACCCCGAAAAATCCTTCCGGTAGCTCCTTATCACAAAACTGCTTTGCAACCCCAGCGTCTGCCCAATCTGGACTATGTCAGCCCCTCTGTGTCTCACACTGGCCTTGCGTCAGCCTTTCTTGGCCGCATCAGCTCCAAGAGGCCATGCGTCAGCTTTTTGGGCCTCTGCATCAGACACACTGGCCTCTTTGGTGCTCTATGCAGCATTTGGCTGCCTCTGCGTGGCCCTGCCTGAGCCCTTGCTGGCTCTGCGTCACTCTCCTTGGCTGCTGCGCTGCTCACCCGACACAATCTCTGCCTTCTTTGTTTTTCTGTACTCAATGCCTCTCAGCTGCTCTCCCGATCACTGATTCTATTTCTCTTAGCAAACCCCGCTTTAGAGAATAGAATGACTGATCACTCCGGTGTATTCTCTAAGTGACCCTCAAGCCTCCTCTTATACTTTTTCTGTTGACATCTCAACGGCTAAGATTAAGTCCCTAATCAACGACTAAGATTAGATTTGGCTTGATCCATGTCTTTTGGACCACTCTAACACAGATTCATATTAATACACATTAATATTTTATTTTTACTCCATTAAAAATATTAATTATTTTAATGCCTCTTGATCTATTTAGAATCTGCCCAAACCCTTTTTGGGTATTGGAGATCTCATGTGCCCCAACCTCCACCAAATTTCGTGGTTAGAGCACATTCGATGCTACCCCAAATCAACACTCCCTCTTAGCGAGGATTGTGCTCTAGCAATATCCCTCACTGAATATTACTCTGATCTTCCGGCATCGATACCTGTGCTGATGCTAGGCATTCCTGCTCACCATCCGTTGCACTGCTGCCTCCTGTACTGCTGCCCATGGTTCTGCCACTGCCATTGCTACATCTGTACGACAACTCCCTCTGCATCCGTGCTGCTGCTGGTCCTTTCTCCTAGCACTACATTTGCACTGCACCTTTCATCATGCTGCATCGTGCTGCCCACTGTTGCACTTCAACTTAGTTACTGAGAAGTAAGTAACTGATCTCCGAATTGACCTCCCTGTTGGGCTAGAAACACCCACTGATGTTGAAGCTCTCTCTGTCGCTGACAAGTGCTCCCTCTCTCTGACCTCTGTGCTGCTGCAACACCTCCCTGCATCTCCCACCGTTGCACACCTCTCTGTGCCTTCCTGCACTGGTGCAACACTCTTGTGCCTCTCGCATTGCTGCAACCTGCTAGCTCTGCGCTGTCTCGGTACTCCTGCACTGTAGCTCTCTCTGCTGCTCCATCACATCAGTCTCTACCCACTCAACTAGTGTTGCTACTCATCGGGGCTCCTGTAGCAAGGTCTAATCCAAGAGCCTAGGTACCTCAAGGATCCTGCCCCTCATCCCCTGTAGTCCATCTGACTACAACTCGATGTCTCCCTACTTCCTCTCAAGTGGTGCATGTGCACTCATGGCACAATCATCGTCTATTAAAACTTCCTTCTCTGCCTGTGTTGGCGCTGCCTTAGTCTCGGAAGACTGTCCCTTACTCTTCTTACTTGGACACTAGGTCGCATAATGACCCATCTCCCCACAATGGAAGCACTTGATCTTGGAGATATCTTTTTTCTTCCGCTTCTCCTGCTTTCCCTCAGATGCTAGGGCCACATCCTCCTCCTCCTGCTTGACCTCGATCCCTTTGCTGCTGTTACGTGTCTTCGATTGTTGTCTGATCTCTTCCAGGCAAAGAGATGCCCACATCTCGTCCCAAGGTGGGGAGTTCCTCTGCCCAGGTTTCTTTGGACAAACACTTCCCAATCTTTTGATACAGCATTCATGACTATCCTCACCATAAGTTCTTTATCCGGTGTTGCTCCTATAATAGTTAACTAGTCTCAGATCTCATTTAGTCCTCCGAGGAAGGTGTCAATCGATTGACCCTTCTTCATCTGATATGACCTCATCTGGTTTTCGAGCAACATTCTTCTCTACACAGAAGTATGCTGGTACAGGTTCTTGAGAGCCTCCCACATTTCAATTGCTGTTTCCTTCTCGGCTATATGTGGTACCACATGATCCTTGACCCTGTCAAGGATAATGCACTTGGCCCTCGCCATCGCCTCTTCGTACTTGTCGTTATCATTGGGGTTGACTGGGATAGCTATAACCTTCAAGGCGAAGTTCTTGACATGATTCCTGTCAAGCACTGATAAGATTCTGGCCTTCCAGACTGTGAAGTTCGATGCTCCGTCCTGTCTATCCTGGTCTCTTACCCCGTGTAGTGCCATGACGCTCCTCTACTTCCCTCCTGGAAGTTCTCTGTTCGACTCCTCTGAGTCTCTACTTCCCGTTTGGAAGTTCTCTTCTGGACTCCCTCTGAGTCTTGATTTCCCTCTTGGAAATCCTTTTGCCGCTTGTCGAGATGCCCCCTACTCTGATCGTCTTGTGCAACTGCATTGTTGATCCAGGTTCCTCGGCTAGAAACCCTCAGTAACAAATCCTCTGTCCCTGCTCTGACTACAGTACCTCACTAGCTCCACTCTGTAATATTTCTGCAGCCTTGTAGACTCCAACAACTGCCTCTCTGTGAATTGCATCAGCCCCTCTCTGCCTCACGCTGGCTCTGCGTCATCCCAGATGGGTCTGCGTCAAACCTGGGATGCCCTACGTCAGCCCTCTGGCCCTCTGCATCAGCAACGCTGGCCTCTCTGAGGCTCTGTGTAGCTCCCGACTTCTTCTGCGTGGCTCTGCGTCACACTTCTTGGCTTCTGCGCTGCTAGAAATAACTTCTGTCACCTCCGGACAACGATTTTCTGCTACTATTGCTCCGCTCACCTGATGTCTCTTAGTCCTCCTGTGATCTGCAATCATGCTCCAATACCATGTTGAAGTTTCTAAGTTTACTTAGTTTAGAAACCCTTCATGCACTTTTTTTGATTTATTCCTACCTACTTGTTATTTTTCTTTAACAAGTTATTTACAAAGTAAATACTGAAAATAAACACCAGCGCATGCTCAACATATTACAGATCAACAAATAAAAGAAACAAGAACAAACACACCACATGATACCATTATTTTTGGACCAATGTCCTCGGAAAAATCCAATGTAGGAAAACTGGGGTTTTCTTATTAAGCAATATCAGAGTACAATCTGGGTGTCGAAACTGACCTACCCAACAGAGAATTTCCTTAGTAGCTATACCTCACAGTTTGAGAGAAATCTCCTGGTTGAAACCCCAGAAAATCCTTCTAGTAGCTCCTCAGCACAAAATTGCTCTAGAACCCTAACGTCTGCCCAATTTGGACTGCGTTAACTCCTCTGTCTCACACTGGTCCTGCATCAGCCTTTCTTGGCCTGCATCAGTCCCAGGAGGCCTTGTGTCAGTGTTTTGGGCCTCTGTGTCAGACACACTGGCTTCTCTGGTGCTCTGCACAACACTTGGTTGCCTCTGCGTGGCCCTGCATGAGCCCTTGCTAGCTTTGCATCACTCTCCTTGGCTGCTGCGCTGCTCACCTTACACAATCTCTGCCTTCTCTGTTTCTCTGTACTCAATGCCCCTCAGCTACTCTCCCGATCACTGATTCTATCTCTCTTAGCAAACTCCGCTCTAGAGAATAGAATGACTGATTTTTTTGGTGTATTCTCCAAGTGAACCTCAAGCCTCCTCTTATACTTTTTCTGTTAACATTTCAACGACCGAGATTAAGTCCCTAATCAATGGCCAAGATTAGATCTGGCTTGATACATGTCTTTTGGACCACTCTAACACAGATTCATATTAATACACATTAATATTTTATTTTCCCTAAGTTTAGACTTAGGGACTCCATTAAAAATATTAATTATTTTAATATCTCTTGATCTATTTAGAATTTGCCCAAACTCTTTCTAGGTATTGGAGATCTCATGTGCCCCAACCTCTCCACCAAATTTCGTGGCTAGAGCACATACTATGCTACCCCAAATCAACATTAAGTGTAGCAAAATGTTAAAATTGGCAACTAGGGCCAAACTCCATGTGGGTCATCTTATTTATGGCAGCGGATATTTTTCTTGGATTCCTCTCTCCGAGAGGTGTAGGATTGATCTAAAGATCATGGAGATATGAATTTATTTGTGTTATTTGACAGTTTGTCAAGGTCGGCCAATAGGCAAATAACCCCTGCTCAACCTCAACGTTGCATTATAAATAGAGGTGACCTCTAGTCATTTGACACACACATCTCTTGTGATCTCTCTCCACTCGTTTGGGTTTTGGTGGAAAGAGAGGTCTAGAGGGAGAGCCCTAGTCGCAGTCCTAAAGGAAGATGCCCTAACTGTTGTTCTAAAGGAGATCAAGGCACAGTGATGAAGAAGCTCTAAACGCAACAAGACAAGGTGCCCTTAGCCGCAGTGAGGGAAGAGTTCTAGACGTAGGTTGAAGGAGATCAAGCCGCAGTCATGGAGGAGACATATACGCAGTCCAAGTTAATGAAGACCTAACACAGTTAATAAAGCCTAGTCGTAGTCATGAAGCCCTAGCTGCAGTCATGAAGCCCTAGCCGTAGTCATGTCTTGTGAGGAGGTTTGGCCGCAGTTAAAAAGGAGACTTGTAGCTATCAAGAGGAACACCAATACGTAGTATGAAGAAGTCGTTAATCTGCTGTCTAAAGGTGGCCCTAATCTGCTGACTAAAGGAGGCCTTAACTGCAGTTAAGAAAGGCCTAATACATAGTCAAGGGAGACATCTAAACCACAACCAAGGAGAGACCCTAACGCATCTAATTGAAGCCTGTTGACAACGTGAAGAAGACTAGATGGACAACGTGGAAATCTTTGTGTGTTGTAGGTGACAACATGGCAAATAAGGCAAACTTAAGGCTTGAATGAAAGTGCTGTTAGCAAGGTTGGAAGTTACAATCATAAGGAGAAGCATTGCATTGGAGAAGTTTGCCTTCAAGTCAGCATAGGGAAGAATAGGTTATGTATTTGGGTGCTGCTAAGAGTAGACAGCTAGGCTGAGATCTTTAGGAAGAAAATGTTGCATATCATTTGGGCAAGTAGAAAGCTACAACTAGCTGTTGTGCTAGGCCACAAGCCATAGCACACAACTAGAGATTGAGTTAAGGGTTGTCAAGGGTGGACAACACCTTTAGAAGGCAGTGTAGCATGAGAGAAGGATCTTCAAGGTATACTATAGTCCTAAAAGGACTGTCTCCTGACTGTGTGGTGGAACTACTGCTACACGACTTGCCATAACCTATAATGCAGCAAACCCCAATGCTAACATGTTGCAGCAAGGGCTACTAGATTGATGAACTCAAAGGATATACTACAACACTCTTAATGATTGATTGAAGACTGTCATGAGAATTCAGGGCTACATCTTTGAACTATTATCATTAGCAGAATGATGTACTTTCTACTGCTGTCATAAAATCTCAGATTTGTATATTTGTACTATCTCTCTCTCTGCTGAACTATTGAAGATTATAAGAAGAATTGATCAAGGGTTTCCCCACATTGGGGATTGCCCCTGGCTGGTGCCACATCTTGTGTCCTCTTGTCTTGGCTTGTCTTCTATTGTTTATGTTTATGTTCTATCTGCACTTTACTATCATGCTGATTTGATTGCTAATTTGAATATTGCCATTGGGGTTATATGAAAAATGAAGTAAATTGCTCTAAGCATAGAACATACCAAAATTTAACATGGTATCTGAGCTGAGATGAAGACAAAGCCCAAGCAAAAGTGAAAGAGAAATCACCAAATATAGTTGGACAAGGTCAAAGGCTGAATGGGTTCCTCATCCCTCTTCTCGGCTGAAGACAAGCTCCTTGTAAAGTCTGACTATCATGGATGGAAGATGTTACTTGATCTGACATTGGAAGAATAAGAAGTGTTGGATCATGGGAAGGGTAAAATCCCTGAGCCTCCATCAAATACATCGGCTGCTACAAAGAACAAGTACACCAAGGGTGAAGTCAAAGCGAAGAAGATTATTAGAGATTCCGTTGACAAGCGTCTGGTGGCCTACATCTCCAACCTAAACACCTCTAAGGAGATCTATGCCAGATTAGTAAGCATGTTCAAGGTTAGTGATGCAAATCAAATTTGTTCCTGAAAAATAAGTTGAAGGATATTAAGAAGGGCAAGGACGAGGATATTCAATCCTACTTTTTAAGGATCACTGAGATCAAGAATGATCTTCTATCGATTGGAGAAATCATATCTTTAAGGGAACTTACTATCACTACCTTGGTGGACTCCTACCTGAGTGGTATATATTTAGAACCACTATTCTCAATAATGATCGAATTCCGGGGTTTGAAGAATTGATGTCGAGATGCATTCAAGAAGAAACTAGGATGGTGGAGCAAGAAATGCCTTCATAGAGGCAACCCTAATGCTTTCTTCGCTCATGCCAAAAGGAGAAATAATGCAAGGTCTAAAGGTCATTTCAATGGAAAGCCCGGATCTAAGGGTGGAAGGAAAGGCAGATGCTTTGCTTGTAATAAGTTTGGCCACTATGCATGGGAGTGTCCAAATAGAAGGGGCGCATCACATGATGATGATCACAATCATTCTAGGGGCTACTTCAATGATTGGAGGAATGACAGGTACAATGGCAAAGGAAAGAGGAATGCAGGACATCAAGGAAATGGTCGATCCTCTTAGAAAGCCAAGAACTACAAGTATGAAGAATCAAATGTTGTTTCTGATAAGCAAAAGGAGTATTATCTTATATCGGCCCTCTCCACTACCTCTCCTCCGGACTCTTTGAGAAATTGGCTTATATTGATAGTGGTGCCTCAAGGCACTTCACCGGATACAAGGAATCTCTCTCTAATATGATAGAGAAGGAAACAAACTTGGAGATTATTCTTGGAGACGATTCCACCTATCCCGTAAAGGGTGTAGGGAATGTTACCCTTCAATTGAATTAAGGTAACACAATTCATTTACAAGAAGTTCTTTATGTACCTGATCTCAAGAAGAACTTGGTGTCCATTTCGGCAATGGAAGACAAAGGTTACAAGGTGGCATTCATTGAAGGAAAGGTACGTACTTGGAAAAGGAAACTTAAAAATGCTTTTACTCTTGGGTTCAGGGTTGGCACTTTGTATCAAGTTGCAGGAAGTCCATTGGGGACCATTTTGTGTGACACATCTCTTCAATGGCACTGGAGGTCTGCCCATTTTCATTGTAAGGCCCTACCTGATGTGAGACAGATGGTGTCAGGGATGTCTGAATTCAAAGAAGAGCATGAAGGTACATGTCCAAGATATACCGTAGGAAAGCTTACAAGAGGACCATTCCCTTCATGTAATAGTAAGACCACAGATGTGGAACAACCCGAGGGGTTTGAGATTCATGATCGGGAATCTCTTGTATGCCGGTTGAAGAAAGCTCTATATAGTTTGAAGCAAGCACCCTGGGTTTGGTGTAAAAGGATTGACAACTATCTGATAAAGCTGAGATTCACTAGGAGTGAAGCCAATCCAAACCTTTGCCTTAAGGTTGTGGATAATAGACCTCTCATATTGGTACCTTATGAGGACGACCTCTTTTTGATAGGTACAAACTACAAACCCTCTCACTGGCAAAAGTAAGAGGGAGTTGGATTCCAAATTTGAAATGGTGGACTGCAAGCGCGTGACTACCCTGATGGAACTTAACTTTAAGAAGTTATGTTGTAGTCTTGCCGGACATGAATTGGGAAATTCCTCTGAGTTTTGTCAACTCATATAGTAGCATTGATGTTCTTGGTGAACTCTCGTCCGGATATATGTTTTGCAGTTAGCATGTTGAACCAACATATGGCTGAGTCTCATCACTCACATTGGATTGGTGCCAAGAATCTTCTGGATATCTTCGGGGCCCAATCACTCATGGACTGAGATACACTGCAAGAGTTGTGAGGCTGCATTGTTATTCTGACGCTGATTGGGCAAGCAATGTGGAGGATCGCAAAAGCACTTCTGAGTGCTGGTTCTCTTTGGGTTCTGCTTCGATATCCTGGATGAGTAGGAAGCATAGGTCGGTTGCTTTGAGCATTGCTGAGGCCGGATACATAACTGTGAGTATGGCCTCATGTGAAGTTGTCTGGTTGGAGAAGCTCTTCAGTGAGATGTTTGGACACGTGTTGGATACCACCGTGATCTTCTGTGACAAGCAGAGTGGGATTCGATTGTTAAGGAATCCTGTGTTCTATGATCACTCCAAGCATATAGACATCAAGTACCACTTTATCTGGGATATGGTACAATGAGGAGCAATAAGGCCCCATCACATTGGGAGTGATGTGCAAGTCGACGATATTTTGATGAAGCCCCTGGTAAAGGTCAATTTTTTGACTTTCCGAGAACGACTAGGAGTCATGGAGAGATCCTCTCTTGAGGGTCCTGTATGATATGGATATTGAGCTCTGGAAGCTTCGGGGGGGCGGGGGGCATGGGGTACTTCTTGGAGCAATGAGCAACCATAGGGTGAGTGGTTCAACCTTCGCCTAGTGGTTTGCTATGTAGGCTGGATGAGTGGTTCATCCTTCTCCTGCTGAGACACAATCATAGGGTGAGTGGTTCAGCCTTCCCTTGGGATACCCCATGGCGACATGTAGTTAGGATGAGTGGTTCATCCTTCTCCTGCTAGACATCCTACCCATGCAGTCTGGGACTCATGGGAAGTACCTCTCATCTGGCCAAGGAATAGAGAAATGAGGATAGGGACCATAGTACTACCAATGGACGCATCATGTAGTACCATAATCCCTATGCTAGGATGATAGTGATCTGGGATCAATTGGAACTGACTTCGGGTCAGTAAGAGTGCAATGAGACATTCTCTTTATTTGGAACTGATTTCGGATCAGTAAGAGTGGTATGAGACACTCTCTATTTGGGATTGACTTCGGGTCAGTAGAGAATGGTATGATACATTCTCGATCACTTCTTCTTCTTCATAGTTCAATAGAGCAGAGCAGTGTAGGGCATCGCGTTGATGGCAGAGATAGTATGGACTAGCAGATGGATTAATAGATGGAGTTCTCCCTAGTTGAGAGGGAGTGTTAAAATTGACAACTAGGGCCAAACTCCATGTGGGTCATCTTATTTACGACAATTGATATTTTTCTTAGATTCCTCTCTCTGAGAGGTGTAGGATTGATCTAAAGATTCTGATTCCGACATGTATTTATGGAGATATGAATTTATTGTGTTATTTGACTATTTGTCAAGGTCGGCCAGCAAACAAATAACCCAGCTCAACCTCAATGTTGCATTATAAATAGAGGTGACCTCTAATCATTTGAAACACATCTCTTGTGATCTCTCTCCACTCTTTTGGGTTTTGGTGGAAAGAGAGGTATAAAGGGAGAGCCCTAGCCGCAGTCCTAAAGGAAGATGCCCTAACTGTTGCTCTAAAGGAGATCAAGGCACAACGATGAAGAAGCCCTAAACACAGCAAGACAAGGTGCCCTAGCTGCAGTGTGGGAAGAGTTCTAGACGCAGATTGAAGGAGATCAAGCCGCAGTCATGGAGGAGACTTATACGCAGTCCAAGTTAATGAAGCCCTAGACGCAGTTAATAAAGCCTAGCCATAGTCATGAAGCTCTAGCTGCAGTCATGAAGCCCTAGCCACAGTCATGTCTTGTGAGGAGGTTTGGCCGCAGTTAAAAAGGAGACCTGTAGCTGTCAAGAGGAACATCAATACGCAGTATGAAGAAGCCCTTAATTTGCTGTCCAAAGGTGGCCTTAATCTGCTGACTAAAGGAGGCCTTATCTGCAGTTAAGAAATGCCTAATACGCAGTCAAGGGAGACATCTAAACTGCAGCCAAGGAGAGACCCTAACACAGTTAATTGAAGCCTATTGACAACGTGAAGAAGACTAGATGGACAACGTGGAAACTTTGTGTGCTGTAGGTGACTGCGTGGCAAATAAGGCAGCCTTAAGGCTTGAATTAAAGGGTTGTTAGCAAGGCTGGAAGTTACAGTCATAAGTTGAAGCATTGCATTGGAGAAGTCTACCTTCAAGTCAGCATAGGGAAGATTAGGTTATGTGTTTGGGTGCTGCTAAGAGTAGACAGCCAGGCTGAGATCTTCAGGAAGAAAATGTTGCATATCATTTGGGCAAGCAGAAAGCTACAACTAGCTGTTGTGCTAGGCCACAGGCCATAACACACAACTAGAGGTTGAGTTAAGGCTGTCAAGGGAGGACAGCACCTTTAGAAGGCAGTGTAGCATGAGAGAAGGATCTTCAAGGTATACTACAGTTGTAAAAGGAGTTGTCTCCTGACTGTGTGGTGGAACTACTGCTACAGGACTTTCCATAACCTATAATGCAGCAAACCTCAGTGCTAACATGTTGCAACAAGGGCTACTAGATTGATGAACTCCAAGGATATGCTACAACACTCTTAATGACTGATTGAAGACTGTCATGAGAATTCAGGGCTGCATCTTTGAACTATCATCATTAGCAGAATGATGTATTTTCTACTGCTGTCATAAAATCTCAGATTTGTATATTTGAACTATCTCTCTCTCTGCTGAACTATTGAAGATTATAAGAAGAATTGATCAAGGGTTTCCCCGCATTGGGGTTTGACCCTGGTTGGTGCCACTTCTGGTGTCCTCTTGTCTTGGCTTGTCTTCTACTGTTTATGTTTATGTTCTATCTGCACTTTACTATCATGCTGATGTGATTGCTAATCTGAATATTGTCATTGAGGTTATATGAAAAATGAAGTAAATTGCTCTAAGCATAGAACATATCAAAATTTAACACAAAAACGTTAGGAAAAAGGAGGAGCACAAGGAACACATCTAAAAACTTATTTGCAATAGGAAATTGGGAAGCACATTACTAAGATGAAATTCACAACACATGATTGTGATCACCTTAATGTTTGGTGTGAATATGGCGATATGTTGGAAATTCCTGTTATGTTGTTCAATAGATTTAAGTGATTGTTCAAAACATAAAGATACTAAGGATCCTTATTAATCACAAGATAATAGGGATCCTAGCCGAGATGAAATCTTAAGCTGCTCATCTCAAAACATTCCTGTAAACTCTATAAAGTGGCAGCATTACTTTAAAACCCCAAAACATTCTCCATGGCCTGTTGAAAAAGGCATGGTCCAACTATCGAACTCTTTCAAGTCCTTCCGATCAAAGTACTAAATGTAAAGGTACGCATTGTTCACCCTTCGATACAATTTTAAAAGTAGGTTTGAAAATACTTCATGTTTTGGCAACTTTTAGTAATTTTATTCAAATTTGTTATGTTTTAACCTCAAGAAATGGTTAGTTTGTCGGGTTGTGGTGTAGGTCGAGGACCAAAATAAAGTGCTATAATAATGACTAATCAAAGAATCCATGCTCTCTATGTGCACCATGGTCAAGTGAATATGAAAATTTCATTTATCTTTTTCAACATGATAATAGTCTTATAAGAATATCAAAAAACAAGAAAAATATAAAAATATAGGATGATTATATATTTGTAGATGTGATGCATGTGCGTGTTAGGAATTTTTGTGCCTAGAGGCACATTAAACATGATTGAAAATGAAATATTAAGATAATATACTATTGTCAATTGAAATGTATTATTATTTTAAGTTTTTCATTATGGATGTATGAATATATGCCCTTCTAATTGGAATTAAGTCCAACCCTTCAAATTTGATAACTGGAGGCTGCCAGTGTAGGAAGGGTGCGACGACTACATGCTCGGTGGCAGCTGCTTGAGCTACACCTTCTTTTAATTTTTTTTTATTTTTCTACTAACTTTTTATATACAATATTTTTTAATGTGATTTTCTTTTAAATATTTTTTGAAGTATATATAATAGTTTTTCCTTATAATATATTTCTCGTATATATATATACTTTTAAATTTTATTTTTGGACTCCTTTTTCTTTTGTTTTTCTTTTTAACTCTTTTTTTTTAAATATTTTCTTTCTCTATGTATATATAAAAATAATATATATTTTTATTTTTATTATTTTATTATTTTTTCTTTTTTTAATGGCCAAAGGCCTAATAGCAAAATGAAGAACCTCCAAACGTTGTCTGGTGAAAAGACTCAATTGGACAACAACAAACTTGACCACGAGTTGATGGCCAAAGGCTTGGATTAGACCAACTCTACCCAATGGTTGAGTGGCTAGAGGGTTGAACAACTTTGATACCAAATGTTATTAACAAAGTTCATATACACAACAAAATACTCGGAAGATCTAAAATATGTAAATATCCATTGTAAGACAAGTAATATATTTATATATAGAATGTATGATATGATGATTGTTACAAATGAGGGCCTGCTTATATACCTAGGCAATTTCTCTTTCCTAAATGGTTATGTCCTTAGAAACATGCCTTTTCTATATTAATCAATGTTGCACGACTTGTACTCGTATAAGACTCGTCACGACACTCGTATAAAACTCGGGAACAACCCTTATAAGACTCTTATAAGACTCATCAAAATACAAAAAAATGTTAAAATATGGTAAATTTTAAGCACAAAAAAGAAACTAATGACAATTCCAATCCTTATAAGTTATAAAAACCACAATATATGCAATGATTCATAACATCATCTCATATCTATAAAAGTACAACATAGCATATTCGATTTTTGTAAGAAAAACATTTAGATACTGAATAAGAAAATGACTTATGATTCTATAATTAAAATAAAAATGTTAGCAAGTTCAAAATTTAAATACATAGTTCATAAATGATAAATGATTGTCTCATAAGTTCATAACAATCTTGAGTCTTATCACTTATGGACGACTACGCCTACAATAAGACCTCGTGGAGCTAGTGCTAACATCAGAAGGCTGAAACAACTATGAGGCAAGTGTATTTGGAGTCTCCATTTGAGATGGAAAACTGGAGAGATCCTCAGTCTCTTCATCAGGGCAACTTAAATCATGGGACTCCTCCACAACCCAATCAAACTCTAAAGCAATAGTACCCATTAAAATTGGATCTGTATCCTTTGGTTGCACTTGTTTTGTGAACATTCGAAGGTTTAATAGATGAAAACCAACTTCTCCAACCTCTCATGCTCCAACCCGTTTCTCTTTTTGTTGTAGATGTGCTCAAACACTAACCAATTGTGTGCACAAGAAGAAGCACTGCAGAGTTGACTCAAAACTCTGATGGCGAATTCTTGTAATTGTGGTGCCTCATTGCCACAATCTATCCACCAATGAGTTGTAAAAAAATAACAACAAAGATTATCAATTTGCAATGCCAAACATATAAAAGAGAACTAGCAAAATTACAACCTAAGTTCCAACAATCTACACTTACAAGGCATTTTCCTGTCCTTGAGACGTTGGCTTGAGCTGAATCCAAACATGCCAGATGCTTCCTTGTACATATCTCGTTGTATGTTGATTTTGTCTTGAATATCTTGATCCGAGAACATCTTCTCAATGCATATCCCGACACCTCTCATCACCTCGGGATCTCTTTGAGTGCTAGACCCCGCATTATAGAATAAGTTCGGATTGAGATATGCTCCTACTGCATGCAATGATGAATGTAGTTACATGTCCCACTTGGAATCAATAATTTTCCATATAGGGAGATATTTAGATTCATTTCCCTTAAAGAATAAATACAACTAGGTGTTGTGCTAGGCCACAGGCCATAACACATAACTAGAGGTTGAGTTAAGGACTATCAAGTGTGGACAACACCTTTAGAAGGCAGTGTAGCATGAGAGAAGGATCTTCAAGGTATACTACAGTCTTAAAAGCAGTTGTCTCCTGACTGTGTGGTGGAACTACTACTACAGGACTTTCCATAACCTATAATGCAACAAACCTCAGTGCTAACATGTTGCAACAAGGGCTACTAGATTGATGAACTCAAAGGATATGCTACAACACTCTTAATGACTGATTGAAGACTATCATGAGAATTCAGGGCTGCATCTTTGAACTATCATCATTCGCAGAATGATTTATTTTCTACTGCGGTCATAAAATCTCAGATTTGTATATTTGTGATACCTCTCTCTTTGCTGAACTATTGAAGATTATAAGAAGAATTGATCAAGGGTTTTCCCGCATTGGGGTTTGTCCCTGGCTGGTGCCACATCTCGTGTCCTCTTGTCTTGGCTTGTCTTCTACTGTTTATGTTTATGTTCTATCTGCACTTTACTTCATGTTGATGTGATTGCTAATCTGAATATTGTCATTAGGGTTATATGAAAAATGAAGTAAATTGCTCTAAGCATTGAACATACCAAAATTTAACATTAGGAAAAAGGAGGAGCACAAGGAACACATAAAAACTTATTTGCAATAGGAAATTGGGCAGCACATTACTAAGATGAAATTCACAACACATGATTGTGATCACCTTAATGTTTGGTGTGAATATGGCAATATGGTGGAAATTCCTATTATGTTGTTCAATAGATTTAAGTGATTGTTCAAAAGATAAAGATACCAAGGATCTTTATTAATCACAAGATAATAGGGATCCTAGCCGAGATGAAATCTTAAGCTGCCCATCTCAAAACATTCCTGTAAACTCTATAAAGTGGCAGCATTACTTTAAAACCCCAAAACATTCTCCGTGGCCTGTTGAAAAAGGCATGGTCCAACTATCAATCTCTTTCAAGTCCTTCCGATCAAAGTACTAAATGTAAAGGTACGCATTGTTCACCCTTCTATACAATTTTAAAAGTAGGTTTGAAAATACTTCATGTTTTGGCAACTTTTAGTAATTTTATTCAAATTTGCTATGTTTAACCTCGAGAAATGGTTAGTTTGTCGAGTTGTGGTGTAGGTCGAGGACCAAAATAAAGTGCTATAATAATGACTAATCAAAGAATCCATGCTCTCTATTTGCACCGTGGTTAAGTGAATATGAACATTTCATTTATCTTTTGTAAGAAGAGCTTCGGCGTAAATCACATGAAAAAGACCATTGTCGACGCGTTTCGAACCAACTAGTGTGGTTCATCGTCAGGACAAGTGAAGAAACAAATCTGGTCTTTTTCATGTGATTTACGCCGAAGCTCTTCTTACAAATTTGATGGATCACAGAAGCCTCAATTCTACAATTTCATTTATCTTTTTCAACATGATAGTAGTCTTATAAGAATATCAAAAAAGAAGAAAAATATAAAAATATAGGATGATTATATATTTGTAGATGTGATGCATGTGTGTGAGGAATTTTGGTGCCTAGAGGCACATTAAACATGATTGAAAATGAAATATTAAGATAATATACTATTGTCAATTGAAATGTATTATTATTTTAAGCTTTTCATTATGGATGTATGCATATATGCCCTTCTAATTGGAATTAAGTCCAACCCTTCAAATTTGATCACTGGAGGCTGCCAGTGTAGGAAGGGTGCGACGACTACAGGCTCGGTGGCAGCTGCTCGAGCTACACCTTCTTTTAACTTTTTTTTATTTTTCTAGTAACTTTTTACATATAATATTTTTTTAATGAATTTTCTTTTAAATAACTTTTTAAAGTATATATATTAGTTTTCCTTTATAATATTTTTCTCATATATATATACTTAAAAAAAAAAATATTTTTGGACTCCTTTTTTCTTTGTTTTTTCTTTTTAACTCTTTTTTTTAAATATTTTCTCTCTATGTATATAAAATATATTATATTATTTATTATATTATTATATTATTATTTTTTTTTAATGGCCAAAGGCCTAATAGCAAAATGGAGAACCTCCGAATGTTGTCTGGTGAAAAGCCCCAATCGAACAACAACAAACTTGATGACGAGTTGATGGCCAAAGGCTTGGATTAGACTAACTCTAGAGGGCTGAACAACTTTGATACCAAATGTTATTAACAAAGTTCATATACACAACAAAATACTCGGAAGATATAAAATATGTAAATATCCATTATAGGACAAGTAATATATTTATATATAGAATGTATGATATGATGATTGTTACAAATGAGGGCCTCCTTATATACCTAGGCAATTTCCCTTTCCTAAATGGTCATGTCCTTAGAAACATGCTTTTTCTATATTAATTAATGTTGCACGACTCGTACTCGTATAAGACTTGTCACAATACTCGTATAAGACTCAGGAACAACCCTTATAAGACTCATACAAGACTCGTCAAAAAACAAAAAAATGTTAAAATATGGTAAATTTTAAGCACAAAAAAGAAACTAATAATAATTCCAATCCGTATGAGTTATAAAAACCACAATATATGCAATAATTCATAACATCATTTCATATCTATAAATGTATAACATAACATATTCAATTTTTGTAAGCAAAACGTTTAGATACTGAATAAGAAAATGACTCATGATTCCGTAATTAAAATAAAAAATGTCAGCAAGTTCAAAACTTAAATATATAGGTCTTAAATGATAAGTGATTGTCTCATAAGTTCATAACAATCTTGAGTCTCATCACTTATGGACGACTACGCCTACAATAAGCCCTCGTGGAGCTAGTGCTAACATCAGAAGGCTGAAACAACTATGAGGAAAGTGTATTTGGAGTCTCCATTTGAGATGGCAAACTGGAGAGATCTTCAGTCTCTTCATCAGGCCAACTCAAATCATGGGACTCCTCCTCCACAACCCAATCAAACTCTAAAGCAATATTACCCTATAAAAATGGATCTGTATCCTTTGGTTGCACTTGTTTTGTGAACATTCGAAGGTTTAATAGATGAAAACCAACTTCTCCAACCTCTCATGCTCCAACCCGTTTCTCTTTTTGTTGTAGATGTGCTCAAACACTGACCAGTTGTGCTCACAAGAAGAAGCACTGCAGAGTTGACTCAGAACTCTGATGGCGAATTCTTGTAATTGTGGTGCCTTAGTGCCACAATCTATCCACCAATGAGCTGTAAAAAAATAACAACAAAGATTATCAGTTTGCAATGCCAAACATTTAAAAGAGAACTAGCAAAATTACAACCTAAGTTCTAACAATCTACACTTACAAGGCATTTTCTTGTCCTTGAGATGTTGGCTTGAGCTGAATCCAAACATGCTAGATGCTTCCTTGTACATATCTTGTTGTATGTTGATTTTGTCCTGAATATCTTGATCCAGGAACATCTTCTCAATGCATATCCTGACACCTCTCATCACCTCGAGATCTCTTTGAGTGCTAGACTCCGCATTATAGAATAAGCTCGGATTGAGATATGCTCCTACTGCATGCAATGGTGAATGTAGTTGCATGTCCCACTTGGAATCAATAATTTACCGTATAGGGAGATATTTAGATTCATTTCCCTTAAAGAAAGTCTTGATGGCCTCTTTGGCCTTGTCCATGCCCTCATAAATATAACCCATTGCAGGTTTCTCTCCATCCATCAATCTCAAGACTTTCACAAGGGGCTCAGTGAAGCTGACAATCTTAGTGACTTTGTCCCACAAACTATCACCAAAGGTAGATGCTTTCATAGACAATGCTTCTGGTTTTGTGCTATCTTTCCAAAATACCCGTCGCTGGCTATAAAACATTCTTCTCAAAGCTTGGTACTCATACAAAAGGCTTTGGAGGGAAAGAAAGTTTGTAGAAAACCATGTGGCAGTTGGACGACTAAGCTCACCCTGTGTGAATTTCCTCATAAGGTTCAACACCCATGCATGATTATAAATATACTTGGTAATTTTCTTGCATTCTTGCACAACATCTTGCACCCACTCCAACTTCCCAATGTGCTCTAGCATCAAGGCTATGCAATGGGCAGCGCATGGAGAGGTTGGATAAGTTGTGCTCACAAAAAATCAAATGGGTAGCGTTTCTTTTTGTTTTGTGAGCATTCGAAGGTTGTAGTAGATGAAAAGAAACAAATACAAATTCAAACTCAAAGAATTTAAAAAGTTATAACTGTAAAAATATAAAAAACACAAAGAGCACTCCCAATTGTCAACATCTATTAGCATTGTCAATGGAAATTATAAATTTCCATTGATTGGAATTCCAGTTCTCTTACATTTCTTAAGGGGCCAAAGCATCAACATCTATAATAATAAGTGTACCTGAGACAATGTTGTTACACTTATTATTATAGATGTTGATGTTAGACTACAATGATTAGTGCATCAACATTTGTTTATTATAATGTCTCCTCCAAGTATCCAACACTTTTTGAACCCTTGTCATATCCTTTTCCTGTTGTTTTTGTTCTTTATTTTTGGTACTTCAGGACATAAAGCTATTGAAGTTTTTAACTATGTAGACAACCATATCAAATGTTTATTATATGCATTAATTGTTCATGAATTCCTACCATTGTTTACAAATATGACAAATTCCTTGGATTCTATCTATATTATATAATATTTTATAGTAAATGAAAGATGGTCACTAATTTGGGGAAAAAGATTTTAAGCCACTAGAGACAAATCATTCGAAACTCATATTGTATACATGGTGGAAAATTTATTGCAAAGTCAAAGCTTACATAGTCAAACTATGTGAGAACAAGTGAGGAAGATGGTAAAGCAAATGAGACAAATCTTGTCTCTCAATTCAAACAACCAACAAGGTTGGGAGCATCTTCATCAAAACCTCGACTACCCTTTTATGGAATTGGCAACCCTGGTTCAAAGCGGTTTAATTTGGGACAACTTGAAAATAATTTTAATAACAATGCTTGAGAGAAGGCATACACAACTATAGGTTAATGCATTTATGCAAATGTCCTTCCCTTTAATCTTGTGCGATCTTTTTACTATGCAAAGATGATCAAAGTAGTGAATGAAGCCCCAAAAAAGTATAAGAGCCTTGGATATGAGAAGGTACACACTACATTGTTGAGTGTTGAGAAGTTATATTTGGAGGCTAAATTAAGCCCCATTCGTAATTCATGGTGCATTTTAGGAGTGCCCATCATATCTGATGGATGGAAAGATCAAAGGAATAGGCCTTTGATCAATGTGATTGCCCAAAGCCCAAAGGGGCAATGTTTTTGAAGGCAGTGGACTATGAGGGGCAGCTAAAAGATTCCCAATTCATTGCTGACATCTTGATTAAAGTAATTGAAATGGTGGGGCCAAAAAATGTTATCCAGGAAATAACCGACAATGCAACAATGTGTAGAGCAGCAGGCATAATTATTAAATTCAAATATTAGTACATCTTTTGGACCCCTTGTGCTGTACATTCTTTGAACCTCATGTTGAGCAAGATGGGGAAACAAATTGGGTGGATTGGAGTTATTTTTGAAGAGGCAAATGAAATTCAAGTTTTCATCACAAACCACCACTTGTCCCAAGGTACCTACAGGGAATATGCTAAGTTGGAGCTCCTTAAGATACCTAAACTTTAAAGTTTATTTCATAAATTTTTATTTCTATGACTCTAAATTCAAATATGTAAATTGGATTTTCAAATGTCATGATTTGTGACTCACAATGGGTTTTCAATCAATTATGGTTTTTAATTTATTGAAAGGCTTATGCAGGTGAAAAAAGCATTGCAATCAATGATATGCAATTCTCTTTGGAATCAATGGAGGCAATTTCAATCTGAAAGAGCATAAGCAGTGAAAAGGCTGGTTGTTGATGATGAATGGTGGGATAGGGTGGAGTATCTCTTGGCATTTACTAAGCCAATTGTGGATTTGCTCCGCTTTTTGACACAAATATGCCTAATTTGGGGGAGGTGTATGAGGGCATTGACTCCATGATAAAGAAGATAAGGGTGTTTATAAATGCCCAGGAGAAGGACCCAAATGAAGTCTTTTATAGAGAAGTGAAAGCTATAATGACCAAAAGGTGGAACAAGATGACCACACCATTGCACTTTTTGGCCTATGCAGTGAATCCAAAATATTATTCTGTAGAGTTGCTAAGTGATCCAGAAAGAATCGCACCAAAAAAAGACCCAAAAGTCTCATAAGGATTTAAGAAAGATTTTTGTAGATCCTGAAATTGAGATTTAGATTCGTTCAGCGTTTGCTTATTTTGTGGGATCAGAGAGTTTGGGTGCTGATATTGATTCTATGCGGGACAAGACCAGATTATGTCCAATTGATTGGTGAAACTACTATGGTGGGAAACTTCCACATATCCAAAAATTGGCCATCAGGATCTTGTCACGGGTTGTTAGTTCCTCTTTAGTAGAATGGCACTAGAGTACATATGGCTTCATCCATTCGGTGAAGCAAGATAGATTGGGCTCCAAAAAGGCTGAGGAACTGGTGTATGTTCATTCGAACCTTCGCCTTCTGTCACACAAGAGTGACGAATACAAATTTGGGCACACCAAACTGTGGGATGTGGAACCAAAGTTGCTTGACTTGGATATGATGTTGAATGCCATGTTTCATATGACTTTGCATGACGAGGAGTCACCAATAGATGGATCTTCAAGTGGACATGGCAGCAATGCTCCCACTCCTTGAGAGGATGTGGATCTTAATTTCATGGATGAAGACATATTTGATGATATGTAAATGTAATTTATGATGATGTTTTAAACTTTTGAACAATGAACATTGGATACCATAATATGCCATATGATAGTAGACTATTAGTCATAGTTCATTTTGTATTTTGTACTATGTAGTGTGCATTAGCAATTTTGGCGATGATGTTGTCATGTTGATAATTGAAATTTGAAACAAAAACTTGATAATATATTGA
This sequence comes from Pinus taeda, assembly GCA_000404065.3. NCBI lineage: Eukaryota > Viridiplantae > Streptophyta > Pinopsida > Pinales > Pinaceae > Pinus > Pinus taeda. The sequence continues at coordinate 94,843 of APFE031349039.1, forward strand.
ATGTTATAACAATCACTGATGATGATGACAATGTTTGTGCTGAATTGATGATGATGATTATGTATTCTTAGATATAGAATCTAGATTCTAAAAGATGAATATATATATGAAATTCTTATTTTGTTATATATATATATATATATATATATATATATATATATATATATATTCTTTTGTTTTACATGTGTGTGTGAGTGCCATTTCCTTGCCGTATCATATCCACATTTTTTGAAAATTTGCTGTATCCGTTTCAAACCCTGTATTCGTATCTGTTCCCGTATCAATTTTAGTGCAACTTAGATTCAGTTTGATTGGATATTCAGAGTCATATTTTGATAGAGACAAAGAAAATGGAGTGTCGACTTCAAACTATCTTATGAGCCTTGGATCAACAACTGTCTCTTGGAGGTCATGGAAACAATCAATTCTAGTAGATTCCATGACAGAGGTTGAATATGTGGCAATTGTAAAAGCAACAAAGAAGACTGTGTGGATTAGGAAAATACTCTAAGATTTGCAGGAGAAACAAGTGAATTCTACTCCTCTTTTGGTCGACAACACATTTGCAATAAAGTTGGTCAAGAATCCCAGATTCCATGATCGAACCAAACACATAACACAATATTATTTGGTTCGATATCATGTAGAAGCCAAGACTATTAATTTAAGACATTGTTTCACAAATGAGCAAACTATAAACATCTTTACCAAAGACTCGGAAAATAAAAGTTTGAAAATTTCAAAATGATGCTTGGGCTCACAAACACCTCTTCGGCTTAAGGTGGGGGTGTTGAAGAATCTAGGGCATTTAGAGTTAATGAGATTTTTCTTTCGTGATAACTATTTTTGAGGTGTTTAACTTTACTTCTTAGCACAATCTTCAATCATTATTATTATTAGAGTGTGTCTTCTTAGTTCATCAAATAGCCACCAAAAACAAAGGGACAAGAACACACGATGTTTGCTTTATGCTAGGGCCAAAACCTCTCCCTCTTGGAGAGGAAAACCCACTCAAAATTCTTCTTATAGAGATTCGGGTTGACGAATACCAAGATCATGACCCTTGACCTATCAAGCCACTCCAAGACCAAGACACCAATCCTCTTCTTACTGTTGAGATCATCATCATCATCACTGCTTCACCGAGATCATCATTTCTGCACCATGACTGCTCCTTGAGATCACCACTGAGATTATCTCTGCACCTTCATCGAGATCATAACTTTCAAGAACAAGATCATGACTGTGATGGATCATGACTGCACCTTAATGTAAGTCGAGATAAAGTGTGTCACTACGAGATCCTTCCGTCATCATTAGGTTGAGATTGTGATCATCCTCGTCATTGTCGTCACTGCTCCTTATTATGCCGAGACTGTAATAGTTGAGACTGTGATTATCTTTGTCACTGTCATCACTGCTCCTTCTCATTATGCCGAGATTGTAATATCCATCCAAATACTTAGACTCCTCCAACTGTAACACTGCAACATAGTCTTCATCCAAGATTCCTATTCCATTACTTCTCCGAGATATCAATGAGATTATTAGCGAAATTTCAGATATATCCGAAGTAGCAGAGGTTTATGTGAAGTTCTGAAACCCTGTAATCTTATCTGAAAATTTCAGATGTATCTAAGTTCTGTCACTTCTTCTGCGCAGACCCTAATGGGGTATATATAATGGTTCTGTCTCCATAAATAAGCTGACTTGTATTTCTGAACTGATGTGTCTATTATTTGAGCCGACTTGACTGCCTTTTAATTTGATTTCCAAGCTGACGTGACAGAGAGGATGGTGCTTGTCATTTGGAGGGCTACTTGACATTGTTTATGACACAAATATATTTTTCTTATGCTCAAGAAGAGCTGCTTCATACATGACTTGACTCTTTGTCATATCAATAAATGCTAAGGCTCTCAATGGGAGCCACTAATAAATAAATAAACCTCTTGCTCATGAACCCATGCAGCAAGGTATACAAAAATAATTTTGTTCTCTTTACTACATTCTTTACAAAGATCATGTCATTATGAAGACTGAACTTAGTTGCATTCTACAACAGGGGAAGGGGATGGAGAATGTTGGCCATAATCCTTTTGGATATTGGTCCTGAAATCGTAAATAAATAAAAGAATGTGAATGGACCATTGAATATGAAATGAAACCAATTGAACCTTAATGGAAAATTCATTCATTCAGGAGTTACCTTTGACAAATTCAACGATGCCAATGGATAGAAAGGGAATTTTTACCCTTTGGATGTCTTCACTATTTGTCAATCCTTTGCTGCTTCAAGACCTATAGATATTCGATCTCTGTTAGGAACTATGAAAAGCGTACACAAGTGGAAAGAAAAGTACCAAAAATGAATAGTAGACTAGCTCCCTTTATTCTCCAACAAGTAAAAGTGGATTAGGGAAACCTCTTCTATAAGAGAAGAGGAGCTTCGAAATTGCCATTCAATACAATGTGCAACTCAAAAGTGATGGGCCTTCTTACCATAGATTCTCAAATCATGAGCAGTTTACAAAAATGAATAATTCATCCTTGAAATTCTCAACAAGGAGATTATTTTACAATGGAGTATTTCAAAGATGTCCTTAAAAGTGGGTGCATTACTGATCAATTGGCCATTAGGTGTGCCCTTTTCTCAAATTAATGTTTTCATTGGCCATTAATACAAAGTGGATACGAGACCAATCTTCTTCAATGTTGGAGCTGATGCATCCAAGTGGATGACTAATGTGGTAGTCTTTTTGAAATGAACATTGAAATCTTCAATTGTAGTGGTGATGATAATCCTTTTGTGAGCAGTTAGGTGATGTAAACATTAATAGCTCCTCCTAACATATATAAATAAATGTTAATTTATTACTTTTCCAAAATTTAATTATGAAAGACAAGCATAAGCTCCTATACATGACATCAACTCTTAGGACATAGTGTGTTTCCTATGGGACTAAAACGTTAATTTGGGGTAGCATCGGGTGTGCTCTAGCCACGAAAGTTGGTGGAGAGGCTAAGGCACATGAGATCTCCAATACCCAGAAAGGGTTTGGGCAAATTCTAAACAGTTTGATAGATATTAAAATAATTAATATTTTTAATGGAGTCCGAAAATAAAATATTAATGTGTATTAATATAAAACTGTGTTAGAATGGTCCAAAAGTCATGGATCAAGCTAGATCTAATCTTAGACGTTGATTAGGGACTTAATCTCGGCCGTTGATTTGTCAACGAGAAAAGTAGAAGAGGAGGCTTGAGGGTCATTTGGAGAACACACCAAGAAATCAAGATTTCGACTTTCTGGGGCTGGGTTTGCTAAGAAAGTTGAGAGAGTGATCAAAGTTGCAGTTGAGGGGAAGTGAATACAGAAACAGAGAGGTAGAGATAGCACTGGGAGAATCAATGCAGTGGCCAGAGAGGGGCGTAGTGTCAGGCCAGGTAGTAATTCCACTAACTTACTTCATATTATTCCTTGAGGTTGGTCTTTATTATATATATGAGGGAGACTGTCCACTTCATCTCCCGATGATTGTTCATATTTCTTATTATTTATTTACATCAATAATATTTATTCACCCAATCCTTATGATTAGGTGTCAACATTCCCCCCTTAATCTGAGGGGATGTTGTTGAGTCCAAGCATCATTCTGAATCGTTCAAGCTTTTCTCTTCCAAGCGCTTTGGTGAAGATGTCTGCAATTTGCTCATTAGTGGAACAATGACGGAGATGGATTGTTTTGGCCTCAACATGTTGTCGAATCAAATGATATTTAGTATTGATGTGCTTCGTTCGATCATGGAACTTTGGGTTCTTGGCCAACTTTATTGTAGAGGTATTGTCAATCATGAGTGGAGTTGATTGTACTTGTTTTACCTGCAAATCTTCAAAAATTTCCTGAACCACACAATTTCTTTTGTTGCCTCAGTTGCTGCCACGTATTCTGCTTCTGTTGTGGAATCTGCTGGAACTGATTGTTTGCGTGATCTCTAGGAGACAGCTCCTGATCCAAGACTCATAGCATATCTTGAAGTAGATACCCCAGTTTCTTTGTCTCCATCAAAGTCTGAATCAGAGTATCCAATCAAATTGAAGTTGTCTACCTGTGTATACTTGATTCCAAAGTCTTGAGTTCCCTTCAAGTACCTTGAACTGTTTTTGCAGCAGACCAATGTCCTTCACAAGGCTTCTGCATAACCCTAGAGAGGATTCCAACAACAAACGAAATGTCTAGTCTGGTAATAGTTAGGTAGTTGAGACTTCATACAAGCTGTCTATACTTTGTTGTCTCCTCAAATTCTTTTCCTTCAATAGATGTGAGCTTTAAGTTTGTTCCATTAGAATAGTAAGAGGATTGCATTATGTCATGCCAAACGTGTTCAACAGATCTCCAATGTACTTCTTTTGAGAAAGAAATATGGACTTCGGATGTTGAGTTACTTCAATACCAAGATAGTAATGAACATAGTGCAAATCAGTCATTTCAAAACTTTTTCCCAATTCCTTCTTTATGGATGCAATGTAGCTTTCATTGTTCCCTGTCATCAAAAGGTCATCTACATATACCACAAGATATACAACTGTTTTGCCAACTTTCTTGACAAATAAAGTTGCATCATCAAGATCATAATGTTTGAAATTGAGTTTCAGAAGATGCTCAGTTAGTTTTTCATACCAGGCTCGTGGTGCTTGTTTGAGGCCATACAAGGACTTCACAAGTTTGCATACTTTATGTTCATGTCCTTTCACAACAAATCCTTCAGGCTGGGACATAAAAACATTTTCTTTTAGATCTCCATTCAAGAAGGCAGTTTTTACATCCATTTGATGGACTTTCCAACCGTTCTGAGCTGCTAGTGCAAAGAGTGTCTGGATGGTGGCCCATTTTGCTGTGGGAGCAAAAGTTTCCTCATAATCGACTCCTTCCTTCTGTGCAAAACCTTTTGCCACAAGCCTAGCTTTGTGCTTGTCAAGTGAGCCATCAGCTTTGTACTTGTTCTTGTAGACCCACTTGCAGCCAATTGGTTTGGTTCCAAATGGAGGATCAACCAGCTTCCAAGTGTCGTTCTTTATGAGGGCATCATACTCCTTTTGCATCGCTTCTTTCCATTTATCATGAGAAGCAGCTTCTTTGAAGGAAGTTGGTTCAAAATCTGTAGACAAGTTCAATTCACAATCATAAGAAACATCCATATCAACAGGTGAATTAGAGTCATCTACATCACCTGCATTTTGTCGGTTTGAATTTCTGGTTCCTATTTTTCCAACTTCATCAAGATGAACACTTTCAAGTGTCTTTGTCAGCCACTTTGGGGGATCTTTCTCAGATAGTCCAGGCTGCTCCGTTGATTGAGTTGGGACTAAATCAAGATTGAGTCTCCCAATTCTATCAATTACATCACTTAAAGCATCATCCGTTGTTGGAGTTTCATGTGGGGGAGAGTGTTCTTCAGAAGAAGATTCCAAATGTTGATGTAGTTATAGGATCCCCCCCTTTCAAGTGGGGGATTTGATTATCAAATTCTTGAAATGCTTTTGCTTTTTGCGATCTATCAAGCGATCATGTTGTCGCTCACAACATTGTCAGTTTGGTGATTCAAGGCAAATTACATCTCTAGTACAACAACTTCTTTGTTACTTCATACTAGAGCTTGAAAATCTTCCGCTCTTCCTCTTCATCCACCTCTTCCTCTTGTAGAATCCTGAGCATGATGCTTTTCTTTATGAGCAAGGCACACAGTCTCTTCAAAAGATTCAGGGGTTGTCTTCTTTCCAAAAGCTTTCTCTCTTTCAGCAAACTTTTTCACAAGAGAGTCAAAGGTTATATCTTTGAGATTTCCATTTGCTTGCAATGACTCAAGATAATTGGAGTAAGTAGGATAAAGTGCCTTGAGAAAAGCGACAAGAGGAATATCCAATTCAACCTTGGTGGATTTGATATCATGCATTATAGACTTTACTTCAGATGCAAGAGCAAGAGGATCATTATTTCGCAGTTCAAGAGTGAAGAGTTTAATCATGAGTTGAACAACTTCAAGTGCAGAATGTGAGTCATAGAGTTCTTTCAGCTATTGTAAGGCTTCAAAGGCAGTTGAATATGACGAAATATGGCGACTCACCTCTTCATTTATAGATGCAGCGATTAATGCATAAGCTTTGTTGTTCTTGTTTTCCCAAATGACGAGCTCTTTGTCTAAGGTAGGTTGTACTGGTTCATTGTCTCCTTCTCCGACACACACTCCTTTTCACAATGCATTGAAAATGAGGGTGTGTTTTATCATCCGGGACCATTCAGGATAGTTCTCCTTGCCAGTGAGAACTATTCCCACCATGGATATGATTGAATGCATACTGTAGCAAAAAAAAAAAACTTCTACTACAAAACTTTTACTCTTAATGGAAAAAAAAATTACTTCTGATGTGACTGGACAGCAAACTCAAATGTCAATTCATATTCATGTGCACAGCGTTAAGTCCAAAAAAATATCCTCAACAGCATAAAGCAAAGGGTAGAACAGTGATATTTGTAGTCTCAATTCCATTCATAATACTGTTTTGTTTCATATAAAAACAACGATGCCAATTTGCAAAATGTCAATTATCAGATATTGTGTCACAACTCAATCATTCAAAATGTATCAGCGCATCTGCCATTGAGAAGAAACTACCAGTAAGATGAAGACTTAATGTAAAGCATGATTGTAATCTTTACGCAAACGACTCCTAACAACACATAGTCCAGCGAAACAAACTCCCCAGGAGGCACAAAACGAGCTCAAGAAATAAGCAATCGTTGCCACGAAATTGTAAGCGTTATCACCAAATTTTTTTGTGGCATCAAGATTCATCCGCATGCATGCTTTACCCAAAGGCAAATGCTCTCTTATGACCAAAAGAGCAGAACAAAAATTGTGCTTACTCAAAATGGAATCATCATAACGTCGTTGCCTTTCTCTAGCTTCAACTGTTGTCAAAAATTCACCTGCATACTCACAAACAAAGGCTCCCTTTTTAATTGACTCCAAAGAATGCAAACTCCATCCCTTCCTCAGATGCCTAACGACAGTGACCCTGACTGCCAAACCGCGCTGCCAGACCCGGTTTCTGCAGCTCGAACCGCAACGGCACGCTCAATCAGATAACCACCACTTTTCTTTGATAAAAACGTGTCTACCATTTACGAAAAGAGGCGACGCCTTAATGGCCTTACTGTAATGGGATATAAACAAGAAGTTCAGTAGCAAAGGCGGGTGACGATACAAGACGGGCATCGCCTGATTGGAAAATTCATGGCATTCGATCGCCACATGAATTTGGTGTTGGGAGACTAAAAAGTTCAGAAGACTTCCTCCCAAGAAGGGAGCCGCAAGAAACAAGAAAGAAGAGCGAGAGGATAGACGAGCAACGCAATATAAAGCGCTTTGACACCAGAGAGCAATCAACACATTCAGATGAACAGGCAGAGGAACGTTTCAGCAGATCAGAATACGTGGAACATGCTACCAACGTTTAGTAGAGAAATGTTTGCATCGTTCAGGTGAATGTCAGGCGCAGGTCTGTATAAATGGAATATGGCAGACAGTGGGCGCAGCTAATTGTATGGAGGAGCAGCGCAGGTATATGAGAGCAGACAAGGGAGTTACAAGGGACAAGAGCTAAAAAAGGAGCTGGCTCTGATACCATGTCAAGCCAAGCAGTAACTCCATCAGGCAGAAATAATTTGACTGTATTATTCCATTAGGTAGGTCTTCATTATATACATGAGGGAGAGACTGTTCAGTTCATCTCCCGATGACTGTTCATATTTCCTATTTATCTATTTACAATAATTCACCCAATCACAAAGATTAGGTGTCAACAGATTCGAATTGGAAAAAGGTTTGGAGGCAAACTCGATTGGAGAAGGAAAACCAAAGCAGATACCTTGGAGGCCTTCTCACATCCAAACCCACCAAGATTACTACAACCTTATTTTGCTACTTCTTTCTTCTTCCAAAGCCTCACAAGTTGTGAGGAGTTGTAACTCTTGCATTCCATTTTTCAATCGAAGCTTTCAAATCTCTCTCAAAGAGAGTTTTTCTTGTAACCATTTCTCAGAGATTTCTTGATCGCTTAATGTAACTCTTGGGAAAGAGTAGTTTTGCTTTTCAAGAGCATTGTAAGCTCTTCCCAAAATAGTCCCCCATCTCTATAAGAGGGCACTCACATCACTAATAAAAAGGAATCATTTTTCTTTGGGAACTTGAGAATCCTCTCCTTGGCATCCCATCCTTCTCTCTTTTGATGGAAGGATGTCTTGACTATGCTTGTTGCAACTTTTGTCTTTCATTTCTTTCCATTTCTTACAAGTAGATTAACTTCATTTTCTTTTTGGTTCATGCTAATGTTGATGATCTAATTGCATGCCCTCTCTCCATTCTTGAGCTAGTAGGTTATTTTATGCTTTATCTCATTTTACTATCATTACATGCTAAGTTTCACTTCATCATTCACATGCTAATGCTCTCAATAATTTGATCTCATTTCCATGCAAGTGTCTTCTTACATGTTAGTTTAGTCTTATTTACATGCAATAACATCTAATTTCCAATTACATGCTCATTTGATTTAGATTGTTTACATAGCTCACTATAATTTGTTTCATTTCATTTGTAATTTTGCTTTCCTCACATCTTAAGTAATTGCAACTGATCATTTTATTTCACTAAAACTAACCTACAAGTTATGTTGGTTGTATAGAGAATAGGACACCTTCCTCAATATTCATTTTCCCAAGTTTGTGAGAAAGGTAAACACGTGATTTGGCATTTCATGCTCAGCTTGTCCAGTGTTGGAGCGCTCAAACATTATTTATCTTCAAGTAGCACTTTACATTTGCAAGTATTTCAAATTTACTTTCAAGTATTTATATTCTTGTACTTGAAGTATTTTCATTTGATTTTCACATGATTATCTTGAACTATCTTTTATTCCATTGATGCAATTTTACTTTCAAATGTATTTCATGTGAGCAAATCTTACTTTTCAAGTACAATTGTATGTCAAGCATTTACTGTCTTTTCCATTTACATGTTCTTACTTTACAAGTACCATTTATTTCCTTGAGAATTTAATTTTGCAAGTTTACTTATTTGGCACGGGTCTCATCATTTTATTTCTTACAAGTATCTTTCATATTGGTATCATCGCTTTCTATATTGTTAATGAACAGTTATCTCTATATGCTCACGATGATCTTATTTACTTGTTGAAGTATTTACATGTTTAAAGTGAATTTGCAATTTGATGGTTGATGTATCTCTTGACTAACTTATCATTCATCTCCTAGAACTTGCCTTAGTGTAGCACTAACCAAGCCTTAGGTTTTCCATAGGGTCAACCCCCCTTGGCTTTGACTAGGAGAGAGCCTAGACGGAGGAGTTGGGAATTGAGTAACAACCCTAACTCACAACTTGCCCCCAAGGCCACACCAAGTGGAGTTAGGGATTTTCTCTACACTAACCTTAGGTGTGGATTTAGGCGCCAACACAAGGTAATTCCAAAGACATGAGAGAGCACGAAGATATACAAGACATCCTCATCCACAAAAACAAATTTCATTAATCCTTCAAAGGCATCCAATTGGTATTCAACCAAGCTCCTAGGATATCTCTCCCCAAATCCAGCAGAATCAAAATGAGGAGGAGCTACTCTTTATATAGTCTAGCTCAACTTCCTTCACAATAAAATAATAATACCTTAGCAAAAATCCTAGATCTATCATAGGGAGGAGTAAACAAAGAATACCCTCCAATGAAAATATCAACAAATGCATAAAATAATAAACAATTATATCATGTGTCATTTCTTCAAGTAGCAATTGCATACAAATTGCCACTATCATCCTCGTGTGCAAAACACTAGCTTTGAGATGACCACTCTTTGACCTAGGAAAAGATGTTTCATGCCATATGTCTAGCGTATATATGGTGCAGTCCTCGAGACAATGCACCATAAACACCCTTAAAAAGGTATATATGCCAAGTGTACAAATCTCATGGTGAGAGCACTCTCCAAGAATACTTTTACCGGATATGTATAAAATATCATCTACAACATGTGTGCCCTTGGAATAAGTGTGTTATTAGCCACCTTGAATAGACCATGTTGACCACTCCACGTCAACTACCCTATAGCAACACACATTTTTGCAAAGGAATTCCATCATGTTCGAGCAATGAAATATCCAAGATTCATCATCATCATTTGTCAGTCTACCAGAGTTGTAAACCCAAATTCTGCAAGTTTATTGTAAATGATGCTAGTATGACCGTTTAAATATGTAACAACACCTAGGTGAGTCTCTGATTTTGGCAAAGGAATTCAACTTAGAAAGTTTTTTAACCTCACCGAATTATGTGTGTTTCTAAACCCGTATAATCAGCAGAGTTTTTCTTCCAGCTTAAACCCCAAAGTTAAGGTGGAATTCGTTGACAAGGTCTTAGGTGAGTCCTAGTGTTATATCGAGTCTTTTGTAAAAGTGTGTTTGGGAATAATTTAAGTACATTTGGCTAAATTCTTTTATTACAAACACACTTGGTCTATACTAGATTATATTGTGTCACAGAATTGGGTAAATTATTAAGGGTCTATGTCTAAAAGTGTTTTTCCATTTCAAGGGTTGAATTAATTGTAATATCTTGATGTAAAAATATTTTGGTGCATGGTCCCTCATATTTAAACACTATGGCTAAAATATTTAAGGGTGGAAAAAATTATTAATACCATTTAGTGTCAATTAATTAATTTTTCTGGCTAAATTAAATTAAAATTCTAAGCCAGAAAATTAATTAATTTTTCTGGCTAAATTAAATTAAAATTCTAAGCCAGAAAATTAATTAATTTTTAGTCAAAAAATAATTACTTTTATTTTTGGTTTTCTAGCAAACAACGGCAAAAATATTAGCCAGAAAATGGTTAAAATTTTAAAATTGAGAGAAAATAAAATTCTCTCCAAGTGGAAAAACGAATTCTGGAGAGGGATCTAAATCTCTCTATTTTCTATATAAGAAAGTTATTGAATCCTCATTTGACACCGAAAGTTTTGTAAAGAAGCTCTGAGTCAAGCTCTGTCGCTGTAATATTTCCTGGAAATAATAAAAAGTCTTTGGGGTTTATTCATAGTGGTGTTCCTCTTCATTCTTCTTGTGAGTAATATTTTTCTAAATCATGTTCTTAATGCTTTACTAAATAAAATTTCGTAAGTTATTATTTCATTAGCCAGTTGTTGGATTAACTATTTGCATAGGTATCTTACATTAGTTATTGGACTTAAAGAAGCATTTTAAATTGATTGATCTAGCAACCATCTCTAGGTCTTGAGATTTATTGTGTTACCTAATCTCTAGTGATCTAGTAATTTGATCTTAAATGTGTAGAGAATTTTATGGTATTCAAATCTTGGGCGTGAGGGGATGTAAAACCCTATCTATGCATATTTTAACCAAACAATGTAAAGCTCTAATTGTTCAATTTTATCCAGACAATAATCAAAATTTAAAATTTAAATTGCAAAAAAATACCTAGTATCAGTTGAAGGTGTTTTGGATTGTGGTTGTTCCCGCTGCTGCAATTACCAAACCGCCCTTTTACCTCTCAACCTATCTATAGTCTACCTGTATGGTCCCCACATCCAGAAGACAAATCTTTTGGCCCCCATGCCCAAAATTCCAAGAACAATCAAGCTCAATATCTGTGACTCTGTTGGAAATTATTGTCTCTCTATAAAGCTCCCCAAAATCTCCTCTAGTTTCACAGTATTCTCTCTAACTCTCCCCTTCTTGAAATGTCTTTCCCATCTTATATAGAATCATGTTCTACCTCCAAACGGTGACCCCTTGTTCGAGGTTCCTCCAACGATGGGATAAGGTGATAAGCTTTAGCAGAAGTCTGAGCAGGCATCTGCCACCTGCATTAACGGTTGACAGCAAATTCCTTTTAATAAAACATTATATCTTATTGTGTTCATTGTTTACGTTATAATTCCTTGTGACTTTATGTTATGTTCCCTTTTGATTGCATAATATATATATTATGGATTATTTTAAGTTTGTATAATTTGTAGATTATATATTCCCCTTTTAATTTATATAAAAATTAATATATATATTTATAATTCCTTTGTATATTATGTATTGTATTTCCCTTGCTATTTGTATAATATGTATTATATTTAATTTATTTTTGCACCATAGATATTATATTCCCTTTTATTTTGTGCAATACATTGTCTTTCCCCTTTATTTTGTATAGTTATATATATTATGATGGTAGTACATACATTAAATACCTCACTCAATATATTTAATATTTATGTGAGTTAGGTATTCACTTTAAACTTTCAATAAATTCGTTTATCTTTTTCTTGACAATTTTCATAATAAGTTAATATGTATATTAGCACAGCACATGCGATGCATGCATATGTAGCGATCATATATATGCCTCGTATACATGCTAATATTCCTATGCTGCCTATAATTTGAGATGGCCATTACAGGGGAAGTCTTTTGTTGGACCAGTTAACTCCCAAGACAAGAAAGCTTAAGAGCCCATTGTGTTAAACTTCAACACTTATCTAACGATTTGTTTTGCAGAGATTTGGCCATTGCTCACCAAAAAAAAATATTATTTCTCTTATCTCTTTGAATTTCTTTGTGCTCCAATGGATAGATCTGCTAATTAGAGCTATTAATCACTAGACAAGGGAATGGAGTTGGACTCATGTTCCTCTTGATCTAGTCCATTGTTAATATTGTAGATTAATTTTGTACATAATTTCTATCTAACCCTTGTACATTCATTTATTTTTCATTTCTTTTGTATATAGCATTTGGGGTCTGTTAAATTCTTGCAGATCTGAAGAGGAGGATTAAAACTGGTTTGGGTTATCAGAGGTCTGATATAAAATTGCAGTGTTCGAATCTGGACCATTGTTTCTCTTCCCTGCATTTTGTGTTGGATTGTGAACCAATCTTGTGGGCTATCTTGTTAATTGTACACTGATCTTAACTGCTGGTAAGCTACAGTGGGCTGATTTCATCTTAACAATGGCATTCTTGAAATCTGGTACATTTTAACTTTCACTGCCTATCTCTATAATATTTGTATAATATGTATTATATTTAATTTATTTTTGCACCATAGATATTATATTCCCTTTTATTTTGTGCAATACATTGTCTTTCCCCTTTATTTTGTATAGTTATATATATTATGATGGTAGTACATAGTACATACATTAAATACCTCACTCAATATATTAAATATTTATGTGAGTTAGGTATTCACTTTAAACTTTCAATAAATTCGTTTATCTTTTTCTTGACAATTTTCATAATAATTATGTATATTAGCACAGCGCATGCGACGCATGCATATGTAGCGATCATATGTATGCCTCGTATACATGCTAATATTCCTATGCTGCCTATAATTTGAGATGGCCATTACAGGGGAAGTCTTTTGTTGGACCAGTTAACTCCCAAGACAAGAAAGCCTAAGAGCCCATTGTGTTAAACTTCAACACTTATCTAACGATTTGTTTTGCAGAGATTTGGCCATTGCTCACCAAAAAAAAATATTATTTCTCTTATCTCTTTGAATTTCTTTGTGCTCCAATGGATAGATCTGCTAATTAGAGCTATTAATCACTAGACAAGGGAATGGAATTGGACTCATGTTCCTCTTGATCTAGTCCATTGTTAATATTGTAGATTAATTTTGTACATAATTTCTATCTAACCCTTGTACATTTATTTATTTTTCATTTCTTTTGTATATAGCATTTGGGGTCTGTTAAATTCTTGCAGATCTGAAGAGGAGGATTAAAACTGGTTTGGGTTATCAGAGGTCTGATATAAAATTGCAGTGTTCGAATCTGGAACATTGTTTCTCTTCCCTGCATTTTGTGTTGGATTGTGAACCAATCTTGTGGGCTATCTTGTTAATTGTACACTGATCTTAACTGCTGGTAAGCTACAGTGGGCTGATTTCATCTTAACAATGGCATTCTTGAAATCTGGTACATTTTAACTTTCACTGCCTATCTCTCATGCACTAGGATTTGCATTTATTGATGACTGGTTGCTTGTTCTCTTGGTAGTGTTTGATGCTAGCTTGATTTCTCTCTAATTTACAATCTCATAGAACTGTCAAATTGCCTAATAAATCATGGTTAGCCTCTCTGAACAATTGTGTTTGCAAAACTTTGCTGATTCCTAATTTGCCAGCACTCTAGAGTCTAAACAAATAACATATGTGATATTACTGGCATATCATTGGATGAATTTGTATTTCGAGTGACATTTCATAAATTGCAAACATTTGACTAGCAGTGTGTTTAATTGATGTAACCTAGTCTCATTTCCTGGCTTGTATTCTTCAAAATTTGCTACTTGGTTTGGTGTTATTAATTGGTAGATCTAAGTGGTCATTCTCTTGTATCTCATTTGCCATCCATAAGTGCAGATTTTGTTAAAGGAGCTTCGATTATTTCAAACCCTGTCCAAATAAGTAAAGAACGCTACGAGAGCACTATTGAATTATGAGATTTCGCTTTAACATTGTAATTGTTTCATTAGGAATATATTACTGCTTCATAAATTAATAATAACTGTCGTAAGCTTTTACTTTTGTGCTCAAATGACAATTCCATATTCTGGTTATAAGCATACTGGCAGTTTATCTCTTGGAGAATATTTCATCTCCTATTGAAGCAATTTCATTTGCACCCTAAATTGCATTCTAATTTGCACTGCTGCTTGATTTAATTACAACATTTCAATTGCCAATTCTGATCTGGCATCTCTTACATTAAAGGTATAATTGACAGCTTGTTGCATCTCATTGATTTGTGAGCATTTTCTGATTTACTTGTAAGTAGCATTTATACCTATCACTTGTTCCTATCTAATTGATTCTCTTCAAAGTGAGGGTACTCATTACTATTTAATTGATTCTTCATCCTCCTTTTTGTGGCTTACTAATGAGATGCAGGCTTCTTCTTGACTGCATGCATTCCACATTTGTTCAAAGGTTGGTGTGTCTTTCCAACTGCTAATTCGTGATGAAAAAGAGCTCCAAGATTTTGGTAGACCTAGTAGTGCAGTAATCACGAGTTCTTTCTCTGGCACAACTTAACCAATAGCATGGATTTCATCCCTTATTCTAGATATCCTCACAAAATATGATGAGACAATACCATCTTCTATCATCTTTATTGTTCTTAGTTCATTCTTGAGACTAGCTATCTGACCCATGTTCTTGATGGTAAACAACTTGGATAGGGCTTCATACATTTCTTGTGCAGAATTTATATTGAATATGTATGGGATTATATTGCCCTTCACTCCATCTACTATTATATTCATGGCCGATATGTCAGTTTCCCAGTACTTTTCTTTTCCTGTATCATCTGTAGGTTTCTTAACTTTTCCTTGGACAAAATCCAAAACTTTATGCTTAGCAAGAATAAGATCTATCCTCTTCTTCCATGCCCTATAGTTGGAGGCTCCTTCTAGTTTATTTTGTCTTCACTGAGGTTGCCATAAGCTTTATAATATCTCCTCCACTTGATGTAGATTATTAGGTAGTAAGTTTTTCTTCTTATATGATCATTTCCTTAATGATCTCCTTTTGTTTCTTCCTCCTTACCCCTTCTTTCTATTGAATTTCCACAATTTGGGGTCTAGGTTAGAATCTTAAAATCTCCCCATGCTAAATTTGTATGTCTCAGCCATCTTTTGCATTTTGTGGTACATTTCCTATTGTAAGTGGCCAAATTATGCTTTTAACTTTTTTATAGCTACATCAACCTCCAGGGCATCGTTCCAGGCCCAACCCAAGGTGTGGACAAGGGGAGGGGGAGGCTAACTCCTTGTGGACCCAATGGACAAATGTGGACCCGGAAGAGAAAGATGTGAAAAGGGGCTAAAATGAGCAGAGGGGAGTGATGTACATGTTGTCAAGAAACGGGGCCATGCAACCAAAATCGGGATTTCCCATGTAATTCCCCTCCTAAAGCTAGTAGCCAATAAAGGAGATCCCATGGGACTAGGATACAAGGTTAACCACCAAGTTGGACAAGGGGACAAGAGTACTGACCAAGCCCATTCTCTCCGTCGAATCCCCCCACTAATCCACGTCTAGACATATCCATGATGTTGGCGGAGATGTTGGCACATCGAGCTCTCTGGTGGCTGCAAGGGGCTACTGGCTGCTGGCCGAAGACAATCTAGGAGAAGAAATTCTCCTATGGGTGTCACCCATTGGTGGAGGGTAACAGGGTCATTATCCCAAGACAAGAGCATAAGCAAATTTTGTGATTAATTTATTAATGAAGAACTTTTGAATGAGCATAAATTTGTTTATGTGTATGTGAATCGGATCAAGTAATTTTGCTTTGGCTAAATATTTTTGGTTAGGAATTTAGCCATGTATTCGTTTAATTAATAATTGTTATGAACTGAATACCGAGTGTTGGGTTCAAGAAATTCTACCATTAAACAATCCTCGTAATGTAACCCATTAGTTATCTCAACCCCCACTAACTAGAATTCCTTGGCGCCTGAGTTAGCTTTTCCTATGACTATGAACATTATCAACCTGTGGCGGTTGATACCCCGTGGTAATTTGTTTTGTGGGTTGTCGACGGCTATGACAGTTGGTCAACCACCAAGAGTTTGTAAACCCCATTTTTATTGTTTCTTTCCAACCTTTCATTCCCTGCTTGCCTCTTGATACTCCTTGCTGACTGGTTTAGTTGTCTCTTGTTGTGATTTGCGACCGTTATGGCCCTTGTCAACCAAACAATCCAGACCAAATCTACTAACGGCTATCGACTGGCTCCTCTACTCCAACGGCCCTCCTCAACAACTAGCTATCAAGTTGTTTGGCTATCGGCCACTGGCAGTTATTCCTTGGCGACAATGTCATTGTTGTGGTATCACCAGTGTTTTAAAAACCGGGCGAGCCGACCGAGTCGGATCCCTGCCCAGGTCGACTCGGTACAAAAACCGATTCAAAGGCTATTTTGGTAACAGACTGGTCAGCTCGGCCAAGTCCAACTTAAACCGGCCAAGCCAGTCAAACCCAGTCAACGGCGGAATTTGGAAGGAAAGCAGACTCCAAACTTGGTTATTTTTTTATTTTAGGTTTTTGCCTGTCCATCTAACCTCTCCTAAGCCTATAAAAGCTACTCAACCCCCTCATTGCGCCTATTAGTGCTACTACTGCAATTGGGTATCACTGGGTATCATTGGGTATCATTGTTGCAGTTGTATTGTCGGCTAATCAATTGGCTAACCCAGCTATCGACCACCACTATGGCAAATCAACCCTTCTTTTTTTATTTTTTTATTTTTTCCTTTAAAAGATGGGCCCTTCTTCCTTCTTATCCCTTTTCTTGAATTGCCCTTTTTTATCCCAACTCGCAGGGATAAATAAATAAAATAACCAATAAAATGTAATGTTCCCAAGGGATTAATTGGCCCAAAGGATGAAGCAGCCTATCGATCCTCATAGGCAATAGTCCTTGATAAAGGGAAACCCCAAAACACCCAATGTTTGCGCAAAGGAGGGCAAGTTTTGGGGCGATTGCGGCAAAAAATCTCAAACTTGGGGTTTGTTGTGAACCCCACTCAATTAATTAAGGAAAAAAATCCCCTCGAGGAAATCTATAAATACAAGGGGGTTAGATTCACTTGAGGCATCATCGGATTGAATTATTTTTGTCTGTGTTTTCTTTGGGCCTGAGGCTCTAAGAGTTTTAGGACCCCATTTCTCCTTGGACTTGTTTCAATGGAGGATATCCCGCCCTACCTAGTCACTTCTCTTTTTATCTTTTTCTACTTTGCTCTGGCAACAGGGATTTCTCCATCAAAGAAGCAGCAACTCAAGTCAAGTTTCCTAAAGTTGGACAAAATTTCTAAGGCTAATTTGTGGTCAGTTTGAGGTTTCCTGAGGCAACGAAATGCACCTAGAGCTAGATGAATTTTTTGAGGCTAAATTCATGATCAAACTGTAGCCTTGAGACAATGAAGTATTCTTAAATATATATGAGGTCCAAACCCTTATAGATCATCATGTGGCAGAAGAGTAACATTCTAAAACAAGCCAAAAACCTTCTGAAACTAGACATCACCATTTTGAGGGATGAATTGTAGAACGAGCCACTAATAACCATCCTATAGCCACATGAGGTTGTATACAGGTAAAAGGAACAGGTTCGAGCCTTCTCTAAGTCTAGACGGATGTTTGAAGCAGGAAGAAGATCTTGAAGAAAACACAAAGGCAGATTTTAAGCTCAAAACGAAATTCAAGGGGCAGACCATAGTTCGCATAACCCTTCGGACATCATGCCATAACTCGCACCCCAATTCTAAGTTACAGCAAAGGGTGGATGGTTCATAAAGCAAAACAAGGGTTCGTCCTAAAGCTAGTTTGTTGGTTTTCTCTGGTCATAATCAAAAATAGCATAGCTTAGGCCAGTTGATAGAATTAAGTGATCAATTATAATTTATCTAGTTTGTTGAATCCAAAATTAGTCTAGAATTGTTGCAATTGCATTGGGACTAGTTGGATTTACATGAACAGTTGAATTTTGACTATATCAATATTGTTGAATTATTGCATAATCAAATTGTACCCTCGTACAGTATAGTTTGACGTATTGTTTACATTTATGCTGAAATAGTTAACATCTTTCAAATAGTAAAAGAAGATTTTGTGAAAACCCTAGTTGCCTAAAGAAAACCTAGGACAAAAAATTCTCTAGAATAATACATAAATAAAGCAAAATTTCTCTCGACCCCTAAAAAAATCATGTTGGTATGATCCTAGCCAACCTAACTCCAACGATCCAATACGAACCCGGCACCTGTAATTCTGAGATCGATCCAGAGTTGGGGCTCTACAACTAATTCGGCATTTTGCATTTGTTTTTTAGGATGTGTGCATTATAATATAGAAAAATATATACTATATACATAACACTCCCAAGAACCTTCATTCCTGTGGTTTCTAAGGAATGGTGCTCCAAGAATTCCCACTCCCCACTTCACTCCACACTATGGCAACAATAGTGAGACAAATGGTTGACATTAGAAAACAACAGTTGGGAAGGAGCATTCCAAAAGAACCATATAGAAGCCACAACTAAAGAGCAACTAGGATGATGTGCATCAAACACAATGTTAATATCCAACCCGATCAAAGTAGATGACCTACCTTTGGGTGTCAAATCCAAATTACTAACATTACACTTATTAATATCCACATATGGAATATTGTCTTGAGTATAAATGCCTTTGTCAAAATGGATGCCAAAACAAGGGGCTTGTAGATGTCAATTTTCGTAAATTGAATTAGCTCAAAGAACCCAAAAAAATAGTAGTTCAAACTCATCAAAAAAATAAACCCTCAATATTTTGAAGAAACATCTAAAAAATGCATAAATTTTTCTCACTAAAGTATTCTATTTATGGGTTCAAATTCTCTTCAAATCTCTAAACATTGTCATCCTTCTCCAAAAGGAACTAAAACAAACTATAGACTTCAGATTTTGAGCCACAAAACACAATAAAACCTTCTTTTTAGCAGTTGTCTCAGACCAAAAAGGGCCATAAATAGGCAGGCATCAAGGACCACAAATCTGAAAAACTTGCAATTCACAAAAGGAGAAGAAAAGCACATGCTAAATGCCATTCTAATTCCCAATTTTTTATTTGTTGCTAAGGGCTTGTTACCACGTGGTTCCCAAGTGACATTAGATCAGTCTTATCCAGCGTCATCAGCTTCCTTATGGCCTACACTTCATTATTAGAACTATATTGCATAAGCTAGTATACTCTGTTGTAAACAAGATCTACTTTGTTGAGCATTCCTTACTAGTTGATTAGTTCCCCTAAGTTTCTACTAAGGTTCTTCATGTTAAGTATGTGAAAGAGGAAATAATGATGTTTCATACAATCAAAGCGCTCAAAAGTCACTAGGAAGATGTATTAAGGTGTATCTAATGGCATGGAGAGGTGGGCGGCACTCATGGACCCAACCACAATATGTATTATATAATATAATCAAGGTGGGTGGTGCACTCTCCTCCTTGGCCCCACTAAGGACTTTCAGCTAGGTGAAATTTATCTCAGCTAAAAAAAAGCATGGGGCATATATCATCTGCTCTTGTAAACGCTGACAAGTGGGTCTAGCTACTAAAAGAAGCTAGATGCCCCGATACTCTCCCCTAAGAACCTATCCGTTGCGGCTCCATTGGGCTATTTAAAATTTAAATAGCCCGTTCATTCATGTAAAGGGTTGTTGTTGAAGGTCTAAGTACTAGCATTCCGTTATTTTGCTTTTGCTTAGACTATATGGGAGCATTTTGGAGGTGATTCAAGCAATAGGTAAGTGCATTTTACTTCTCTTTTTTTGCAATTTTGCTACAGCAGTTTGCAAGTCCATTTTTTTTACAAGTTTGTGCATTTTTTCTTTATTATTTTCCAACATTCATAGCACAATCAAGGGCAGTAGGGAAGGGGCAATGGAAGGGGAAGAATGTCCCCATTGGTGATGACCCTCCTATTCCAATTTCGTCAATGTCTGCAAGTGTTCCCTTCATTGGAAGTGGGGCTGCAACAACAGCTTCAAATGTTGAGGGCTAAATGAATTTAGAAAGACAGCTAGCTCAAGAAAACAAATATCCCTTGTGGAAGTATGTCACAAGAGATCAAGGGTCAGGCAGCAAGTTGAAGAGAGGAGGCAATGTTGCTTGGCAATGCAACTATTGCAACAATCATTTCAAAAGAACTTATTACCGTGTGAAAGCTCATTTGTTGGCTTTACCAGGCTGTGGAATTGGAACATCTACACAGGTGTCTTTAACTAAGAGGAAAGAAATGGAAAAAGAGACCAATGTTGGTGTGGCAAGTGTGGCTACATCATCTAAAAAAACAAGAATAATGATCCCCTTCCATTCTTGAAGAAAAACAGCAATAAATTTCCATTTGAGAGTTTTGGTGGGGGTGTGGGTCAAGCAGCCAAAAGAAAGGCAGTGACACTTGGTCCAATGAACAAGATTTTCCAAAAAGAGAGACAGGAAGAGCTTGATCCCACCATTGAATTCTTTTTCTATCAAAACTCAAGGGGATCCATCAATGTATGTGCCTCCTGTATCAAAGAAGCTTAGAACCACATTGTTGTCTAAGGCAAATAAAGAGGTGGACAAAATACTTGATCCTATTAAATTAGCATGGCCAACATCTAGGGTTAGTATTGTTTCTGATGGATGGACAAATCCAACATGCCACCCACTCATTAACTTCATGGTGTCTTCCTTGAATGGACCAGTTTTCTTGAAATCAGTGGATGCAACTAGACAATACAAGGATGCACAATATATTGTTGAGTTGTTCATTAAAGTTATTGAAGATGTAGGTGTTGATTCTTGTGTGCAAATCATTACAGACAATGCCCCTGTTTGCAAGGTTGTTGCCATGATTGTGGAACCTAAATATCTACAAGTATTTTGGACACCTTGTATTGTCCATTCCTTGAATTTAGCACTTAAATCTATTGCTTTTTTGATGTGCCTTGGATTGGAAGTATTATTGAGGATGCACGACATATCCGCAACTTTGTACAAAATCATACAAATGTCGTCACAATCTGTGAGGAGTACACCAATCTATTATTGTTGAAGATTGCAGATACACGGTTTGCCTATTCATTCATCAAGTTGAAGAGGTTGAGGGAGGTTAAGACCGCTCTTGGGGCCATGGTTATTTCATAGTTTTGGTCTTTTTGGAGAAAGACAGATCAAGCAGCCTCAGAAAGAGTCGAGGACACAGTGTTAGATGATGCTTGGTGGGAGAGGGTAGATCTCACTATTAAGATCATCAACCCTATCATCACTTTGCTACGATTTACAGATACAGACCAAGCCATCCTAGGAGAGGATTATGAGGGATGGGATTCCATGATTGAGTCTGTGAGGACCATTATTTTACAAAGTGAGTGCCCTGAGTACGAGACATCATCAGAGGCCCTCTTTACCACCATACAGGATATTCTTGTCAACAGATGGGACAAGAATTGCACACGTTTGCATTGTTTGGCTCACTCATTGAACCCAAAATACTACAACCATGAGTGGTTGAATGGTGGACCTTCCTGCAAATTCCCTCCTCACATGGGCAGTGAAATTTCACAGGGGAGGAAGGATGGATTGAAGCGGTTTTTTCAGGATAGAGCATCCCTTGATGAGGTGGAGGATACCTTGATTTGCAGGTTATGATGTGATTAGAGGCAAGGAGCTAAGGCAACTCATAGGGCAACAAGCCCTCCTCTACAGCAGTTAGCTATGAGGCTCCTCTCTCAGGTGACTTCATCCTCTTGTTGCGAGAGGAATTGGAGCACATATGGAAATTTGTATAGTGTCAAGAAGAGCACGCTTGAGCAATCCAGGGCAAAGACAATGGTGTATGTGCACACCAACCTTCATCTTATTTAAACGCAAAGGGATGAGTGGTAGAAGGGAAAGAGAAAGATGTGGGATGTCATTCTTGATGATATGGGTTTGGACAACAGTGCTGAGTTGCCATTGGCCAACTTGGATCTTAATGACCCAGTGCTTGAGTCTGTCACTTTTGATGATAGTGATACTCTTGAGGGGTCATCCTCCACACTAGCACATGCAAAGATGGCATTGGATACAAAGGAGGAGGATGCAACAGAGGAGAGCATTGGTGACCATGACAGTGATGTTGATTTTCATGATGATGATTGATGACTCATGAGTGATGAGCTATCTACTACCTTGTAGTTGTTTTGTGTTTGCTATTTCTATTTGCCATTGGCATTGCTACTACCTATGTAATACAATTTGATATTGATGACTTAATGAGAAAACTTGCTTGTGTCGAACACTCGAATTTTTGTGTCCTGCGTGTCTTGTGTCCCCATCTTAGGTGACTTAGGTATTATCGTTTCATCTTCACTAATACTTATCATTTGAAATAGTTCCTTTGGTATTGCTTTCTCTATATTGGTAGCATACACTTAGGAATATTTTATGATAAGATTGCAGCTAAAATATATTCATTTGTCTACATTTGCAAGAACGTCGATGGGGCTCTTGGCATCAATACTGTTTGCTTATAGAACACTAACACTAAATAGTGTTTGTAGTGTTTGTCTACATTTGCATGTGTGTTTTGGGGGCGAGGGTGTTGGCATCATAGTGTTTTCTCATTAAAGTTTCAATAGTGTATTTTCCTACAGCTTGAGCATCACCTGATCAAAAGAGTGTGTTCCTTAATGCCTGAAATTTCTGTTAAAAAGGTAGATCTATAAGAGAGCAATTTGCATCAGATATTCACAAATATGAGATTGACCCTATATTCTCATGAATGATCAACATAAATGACTGGGAAAAGTGTTTATTTGTTATATGATATTTATTGAGAATAGACACCAACCTATCAAGATCAGAGATTTATTCACACACTCAACAAAAGATAAAGATTCACTGACCCAGTGTTTTTAAACCCGGCTGGCTCGAAACCAACTCGGCCGAGTTGGTCCGAGTCGGTCAAAAAAAAATTTGACCCGACCATTGAACCGGTTTCGCCAGCCAGGTTAATACCGAGCTAGCCGAGTTGTTACACAACTCAGCCGACTCAGCCGAGTCCGTATCAACCCGACCGGGTTACAGACAGCAGCCAGTGAACCCCAATAAACATCTTTTTTATTTTTTTTATTTTTCTATGTGGGGGACTCCCTGGGCTTCCCTATCTGACTCATGGGTTTCCCTATCTAACTCTGATCCCTAGTATTGATATGCTATTCATGGTAATGTTAAATTCTTAGAGTAAAAGGATGAAAATGAAGATTAAGGAGAATGTCACTTATGAAGATTAAGGAGAATGTCACTTTTACTTAAATTCTTAACATTACCATGAAATGACTCGGGATGTTTGAAAGTGGTTCCGGCGTCATTGGATTTCATACGGAGAAAGTAGAATTTTAGATTTCATTCAAAATCCAGCAGACTTATCAGTTTTTCAAGATTTCAGTATTGGGGGATTGCAATGTTTCCATTGAATTTTTTCATGTATTAGGGTATGGAACTCGTATTTAATCAAAAGCACCAATCCCTCTATGTACCTTAATGTTAGTGACATTGGTTGTCGAACTCCTCCGGGATTCACTCCCAAACTGGGAGCTTTTGAAAATGTCGCTCTCGCTCCTCTTTTCGCTCCCGCTCCCAAGTAACACTAAGCCAGATGATGTTGGCAACTCTAGCAGTAGCCAGTAGTATTGGTCACAGACTTTTGTTGTAGATGCCATTTCTAGCCTCCTTGGTTATGTGTTTTTGTTTTGATCTCTATATCATCATCGTGTATGTATTGGACAGTGCACTGGGTGCCATTTTGATATAATGGATATATTCATGAGCCAAGTTTGATCATATGTTGTCTTCTATCTATATTCTAATGCTGTGTGTTTGGAAACATGAATGAAAATCTTTAAAATTATGTGTTTTTATAAAAAATAAATATTTAATGTATATTTTACAACGACCGAGTCATTGAAATCGAGCCGGCCGAGTCGATACCAAGTCGGAGTCGGAGTCGGAGTCGACCCTCGGCCGAGTTGGAGTCGGAGTCGGAGTTTTAAAACATTGCACTGACCTACACTGTGCTGAAAACATCTAGCCTTAGTGTAGAATCCTTTTAGGGAGGTCCCCCTTTAGGTGACCCAACATCATCTGAGAAGAGCGGAGGAGCGGGAGCCTAGGTGACAGTGGTTCCCCCTCCATGTTTCCTTCAGTTTGTCATGAGCATTGACCTTGCTCATCTAGCGTGACAAATCAAGAGGTAGCATTTGGGCTCTTTCATCATATAACCTTAATATAGCAGAAGTTGGTTGTCGCAACACCTCAATGTGTTTATCTTGCCTATAAGAATGTTAAATGAATATCAATGTCAATAACAGTACCCTGACACATGCACTCCTAGTTGTTGCAACTTTTTAATTTTTAGATTGACAGTTAGGGGATTGTAATCAAAACAAGTTGTGTTAAATATTAACTGCAAGCAGTTTGAAATGGACAATATATTATGTTTTATTTTACTCAAAATTCATATAAGTCACAATAAAAATCACTCTTTCCTAAAATCCGCAAAAAAAAAAGAGGAAAACAATGACATTTTGATATGATACATACTCTTGAAGGTCACCACTGAAAGCCCCTGATTCCTGTAATTTCATCTCCTCCTCCTGAAGTTCATCCACTCTATGTTTTTCCCTATACTGCTTGTAGAACTCTTGTATTCGAACAATATCTTGGCTTCGATCAATTTCTCCTCCATCCTTCTTCGCAAGCTTTTGCTGCAAAACACCCAAACCAAACAAACATTTTAAAAAAAAGAAGTTAACAAACCTTGCAATGAAATGCAACCAAAAAAGATGCAAGTAACTTTCTGCAAGGAAATGACATCAAATGATAGAAAGAGAAAACATCAACTTGAGTAAAAACTTCACAAAAACGTGAAATTGCACTGAACGTACCCTGATGACTGACATCAATCCTGTCTTGAATTGCAGCACACCTCTTCCTTCACTATTAGGGTCCAGATTTTGTGCCAAAGAATATGCATGCTCACACACTACATGCAAGTTACTAAAACCACTTAGAACCCTTTAGCTTCTCCCAAATTCAAATGTCTAAAAGGTAAGCACTCTTCTGCCTCCTCAGTTGTCAGTATATATTAATGCAATAAAATGAGGAGAAGCATCTAGATTAACTCATAAAATAATCCATGAAACAAATCTAGCCAGAGCAAACCAAAATTGCCAAACTAGCTAACTTAAACACTTGATTGAAAGACTTGCAAGGTTCACAAATTTGTTTAACAAAGAGAACTTCTGGACCAATATGTCACTATTTTCTATAGTGACATATTAGTTGATAACAATGGTTATATATTATGTACAACTGGAAAAATACAAAAGGCCCATCTCCAAATCATACAAATAGTACTAGAGTGTTAATTTCTTTAAACCAAGTTACAAATTTACCGTCTCAACAAATAAACACAGATCTGAAATAAACAATATTTTCTAAATTGATTTGTAATAATAAATATTATGGATTTTTAACCAGAAAGAGCACAAGCAAAAATACTCAATACCAATCACAAGCAACAAAAAATAACACAGATATACCCTAGAAACCCTGGTGTGGGGAAAATCAGCAAACATTGGGCTTCTTATTCAGCTTCAGGAGAAATATTTTCTTAAAACAGTTACACAAGAATTTGCTCCGGCAAATACCCAGCAAAAAATCTCAGCCCTCTCTCTCTCACTCAGCTATTGTATGACCCACATGCGCAGCCCAGCAGAAAACTTCTGTTTACAAAGAAACTTGACCCATCAGCCAAAGAGAAAACTCATCCTCTCTGTTGATCTTGCTTGCCATGATCTTGCTCTAGCTAGCTCAATCTTCTCGCTCTAACTGCCAAATATTGTGCTTCACCGAATCCCAGCTCATGCCAATTCGAATGTGAATCTCCTTTGGCTCGAACCTCCTATTAAAAAGATCAAAGCCTAATCTCAAGCGAAATCCCTAATCTCAACTCACTGAGATCAACGGCTACGACTTAATCTATCACTGACTTTGCCTTTTAGTAAAAAGGTAACCAGTGATTAAATTAAATTGCAATACAAAATCTTGACTTAAAAAATTCATCAATTAACTATTGTAGTAGATAATTAAGGTGACTTATTGCACGTCATTGCACCTAATCCATGCAAAATCACCTTCCAAGATACAATCTCAACACCCCCTCTTAGCGAGGAAGGTGTTCTGCATAACAGCCAACTTATCCTTGAAGAATACAAATTTGCTCTTCATCAAAGCTTTCGTCAAGATGTTTGCTACCTGCTCGTCTGTGGGAATGTATTGCAGCTTTATTGCCCCCTTTTGCACACAATCTCTAATGAAGTGGTACTTGATCTCAATATGATTCAACGTGTCATGGAATATTGGATTCTCAAAGAGTTTAATACAACTCTGATTATCACAACGAATGACAGTCGGATCCAGCTCCTGATAAAAAATCCAAACAAGGAGTTTCTGAAGCCAAATAGCCTCGCATGCTTTCATACTAGAAGCCATGTACTCAACTTCTACAAAACTCAACACAACTGACCTTTTCTTTCTACTGTACCGAGAGACTACTACTAATCACAGACAGAAACTGCACCCATAAGTGTTCTTCCTATTAGCTATAATTCCTGCCCAATCCGCATCAATATATGTTAAATTTGGCAACTAGGGCCAAACTTCACCTTGGACAGCTCATATCAGGCAGCGACTATTTTTACTGGATTCCTCTCTCCAAGAGATGTAGGATTGATCTAACGATCACCTCATTTTTCTTGATTTCAGGTAGCATCAGATGTGCTTTACGCCTCAAATTTTGCAGGGAGGCTTGCACACATGTATTTCAAAGAACCTAGAAACCGTTTTGGGAACTTCCACCCAGAGACGATTTTATTAAAATAATTAATATTTTTAATGGAGTTCGTAAGTCTAAACTTAGAAAAATTAAAATATTAATGGGTATTAATCTAATTGTGGGTGTAACTTCTAGAAAAATATGGAGATCAAGTCAAAACAATTTGAGCTTTTGTTTAGGAGTTAATCTAGGTCGTTGGTTGTCCAACAGAAAGATATAAGAAGAGGTTTGAGGATCATTTGTAAAACACACCAAGAGAGATCAAAATATCGATTTTCTAAAGTGAGAAGTTATTAGGAGGAAAATTCGATTGAGGAGATTTCTTGCAGTTCAGGGGCAGGGATAGCTTCTGAAGAGAGAGATTTTCTTAGCTGAAGAATAATAATAAACCCTCAAAACTGCTGCACTATTTTTCCCGCATTGGGTTTTCTGGGGACATTTGTCCAAAAATAACGGTGTCCTAAATGTTTGTACTTCCTTGCTCAATTTCTATGTTTCAGAATCATATTTAATTTGGTGCAGGTTGCTTCAGTAATTTGCTTCAATATTTCAAGAAGAAATCTAAAATAAGTTTGTAATATAATTTACAATGTAGGTGAAGTAAATTCAACATGTGTTACTTTGGTAGTTGTTCCTAACTGGTTAGACAAAATACAAGCTGAGTATCCCAAGGATTTGGATTGTGGTTCTATGATTGAAATAATCAGTCAATATGCCAACTTTGAATGGAAAATGACATATTGTGGTACAAAGGTAGAATTTATCTAACTCCATCATCCAAGTTTAGGATGAAAATTTCAAAAGAATCTCGCAGTTCTCCTATAGTTGGACATGTTGGATTCTTCAAAACCTACAACATTCGGCAATCATTCTAGTGGAAAGGTATGAATAAGGAAATCCAAAAGTATGTCGTTGAATATGATGTTTGTCAAAGAAACAAGACTGAGAATATTTCATCTCCTGGGTTACTACATCCGTTACATATTCCAAATCAAAAATGGGAGGAAATCTCAATGGATTTCATTGAAGGACTACCTATTTCTGATGGTAAGGACAAGATATTTATCGTAGTAGATAAACTCACCAAATATGCCCACTTCATGGCAATCAGAAAAACTGACACAACCAAGCAAGTTGCGGAAGTGTTTTGCAAAAACATTTACAAACTACATGGTTTTCCCAAGGTTATTGTCAGTGATAGAGACGCAAAATTTAAAGGTAATTTTTTGAAAGATTTCTGCCACCAAGTGAGAATATCCCTCAACATGAGCTCGGCTTATCAACCTCAAACAGATGGTCAAACTAAAGTTGTAAATAAATGCTTGGAAACATACCTTTGTTGTTTCATCACATACAAACAAAACAAATGGTCTCAGTGGCTACACCTAGCAGAATGGTGGTACAATACCACCTATCATACTTCAACCAAAATGACTCCCTTCCAAGCCCTATATGGCTATGAACCACCCAGGTGAAAGGATTTTGAACTATACAATTCTAAGGTTCAAGTAGTAAAGAACCACTTAGAAGAAAACCAAAGAATTATAAACTTGTTAAAAGAAAATTTAACAATTGCGCGCAATAGAATGAAGCAACAAGCTGACCAACACCGCACAGAAAGAGAATTCGAAGGAGATTGGGTTTTTGTCAAACCTCAACCCTATAAGCAGTTATCATTAAAACAAGGGAAAAATAAGTTTCTCCTAAGTATTATGGACCATACCAAATAATCAAAAAAATAAGTAGTGTGGCTTATGAATTAAAGCTACCAGACAATTGTCGAATCCACAACACATTTCATGTATCAAGTCTCAAAAAAGTGTTGGGTCAAAATCAAACAACTCAAACAGAGATACCTGAGACTAACGAAGAAGGAAAAATCATTTTAGAGCTTGAAGGCATACACACTACCAGAGAAAAAGTACTACGATCCAAGACTATTAAAGAATACCTTATCAAATGGAAGAGACTACTAGAAGAAGATTCATCGTGGGAAACATAACGTTTTCACCAACAACACCCAGCATTGCCTATGCTTTGAGGACAACGCATTTTAAGGGAGAGACAATGTTATGAATAAAAATATTCATATTATATATATATTATTATAATATATATAATAACAAAAATTAATAAATTCATAAATATTAATAATTGATAAATTAAGTTAAATTAAATTGCCCATTAATTATGAAAGGGCACATACGTCAAAAGACATGTTCTTTAGTCCTTGTGGCCAGTCAACACCTATAAAGGTGAACCACCCAAGGAATTGTAAATCATCATTTGAATATTGAATAATAAAATATATATTGTTTATATGCATAAATGTGTCTGCAATTGGAAAGCTCCAGTGAGCAAAGTTCTCCTTGTTCCACTATACAAGGTAGGGTCCACTACCTCTGTTAATTTTAAGTATGTTCTATGCTTAGAGCAAGTTATTTCAATTTTCACAGTTAGCTCAATATCTTTTCTAGATTAGCAATCACATCAGCATTAAAGTAAACTGCAAATAGAACATAAACATAAATCGCAGAAGACTAGCCAAGACAAGAGGACACAAGATGTGGCGCTAGCCAAGGACAAACCCCAATGTGGGGAAACCATTGATCAATTCTTCTTCTATGTTCTTCAATAGTTCAACACAGAGAGAGAGAGAGAGAGAGAGATAGTACATTTACAACAAAAGACAACACTTTGACTTTCTAGATAAGAGAATAGATCATCTCTACTTGAGATTAGTTGAAGATGTGTTGCTTCAACAGATTCTCCAAGGTGACTCCTTCACCTATCATTGTGCTGCACCTCATCCATGTGCTGCACCTCACCGTGCTGCACCATGTTGCACCCATCATTACTATGCTGCATCTCATCATGCTTTACCAATCATGATTGTACCCATCATTGTACTACATCATGTACCATTGTTGTCCCAATGTGCTTGTTGCACCATGCTTGCCACCATGTGCCTGTTGTACCTTGCTTAACATATTGTTGTCCCAATGTGCTTACATCACCATGTACTTGCTACACCAAGTACCATTGTCGCTATCATGCTTCCCATGCATCTTGTTGCACTATCACTATGTTTATGCATTCAAACTTCATGGGTCACCTTGCTGTCACATCATATCATGGACTGTATTGATTCATAGTTAAGGATCTTTGTTTTCTATGTAGGATGGAAGATGGGACAGCCTTCATCATGGGCCATCAAGATAGATCTAACACCCCTCATACATAGGCAGCAGCATCCGTGCTTGTCCAACCTTGTTTGTTGTTGACTGTTCGTGACAGAATGGTTAGGGCACATACCCGTGGCCTTAATCTTCTCCAAGCTGCCCCAAACAAACCTTGGAAGACTGCGGCTTGCTGAAGGTGAATTCCTCCCTTACTAGGTTGTTGCCTTAGGGCATATGACAGCAAAATAGCCCAAGCTATTTCTTTGATGTGGTGGTATGGCCTACGGCCTACCACACAGCCTTGCTGTAGCATACATCCTCCTCCAAATGTGCCCACACAGCCAGCGTTTTACTCTTCTTCTACTCAGCCTAGCAGCCTATCCTTTCGGCCCTAGTTTCAGCCTTAAGAGCCACCAAACTTAACCTCCTGTAACAACCCTCTTCCACGTTGTTCCTTGACACTTTTTGTTTGCGGTTAGGGCTTGTATTTGGCCTCCTCCTTGACTGTGTCTAGGGCATAACTTGTGGCACTTGTTGGACTGCGGCTAGGGCTTGTGGAGACCTTCACTAGACAGCGTATAAGTTTCCTTAGACAGCCTATAGAAGGCTTCTCCTAGTAGTGTGGATAAACCCTCCTTCCAGCACTCGGTCACTTGGAGCTAAGCTCCAATGTCCTTCAACCCCTCGTTGGCCTATCTTCCTTGCTGCGGCTAGGCCAGCCTCCTTTCCTCCAACATTTAGGGCTTCCTCTCCTAGATTTCTCTTCCACTAAAACCCAGAGCGAGTGGAGAGAAATCAAGAGAAAAGTGTATTCTCAAATGATTCAAGGCACCTTTATTTATACTAAAACGTTGAGCACAAGTGGGGTATATTTGGTTGTTGGCCGACCTTGACGAATTGCCCATAACACAAATAAATTCATATCTCCATGAATACTTATCAGAATCAAATGATCTTCACATCAATCCTACACCTCTTGATGAGAGGGATCCAAGAAAAATATTAGTTGCCATTAATGAGATGACCCACATGGAGTTTGGCCCTAGTTGCCAATTTTAACACTCCCTCTCAACTAGGGAGAACTCCATCCGCTGATCCATATGTTCGACTATACTATCTCTGCCATCAGTGCCTTGCACTGGTTTTTTCTGCTCAGTTTTGCTCTGTTGAGCTCTGCTTAGTTCTGATCAACAATGAAGAAGAAGAATGGATCGAGAATGTCTCATACCATTCTCTACTGACCCGAAGTCAGTTTCATTGATCCCAGATCAATATCACAAGAGAGTGTCTCAAACCACTCATATTGATCCTAGATCAATATCACAAGAGAGTGTCTCAAACCACTCATACTGATTCTAGATCAGTTTCATTAATCCCAGATCAATGGAGGTCATCCTAGCATAGGGAGTACAGTAGATACAATGATGCGTCCATCGATAGTACTACTATGGTCCCTAACCCCATTTCCCTGCTCACTGATCAGATGAGAGGTACTTCCCATGAGTCCCAGACTGCATGGGTAGGATGCCTCGACAGGAGAACTAATCATCCTGTCCACAGGAGAATGAATCATCTTGTCCCACAGTTGCCACGGGAGAACTAATCATCCCGGCCCATAGTTAAACTAATCATCCTGTTTCACAGTTGCCACATGAGAACTAATCATCTTGTTTCACAGTTGCCTCGGGGTATCACAGGGGAAGGTTGAACCTGTCATCCTATACATAGCACACCACCAGGGGAAGGTGAGTCGCCCTGTGGTCGTATGTTGCTCCAGTAAGTACCCCAAGCACCCTAGAGCTCCCAGAGCTCAATGCATGCAACATGCAAGACCCTTATAAGCAGGTCTCTTAACGACTCCAAGTCGTTCGGGAAAGTCACAGATTTGACCTTTCCCTGGGGCTTTGAAAAAATGTCTGACCTGTACATCAGTCTTAATGCGATGGAGCCTCCTTGCTCGTCGACTTACCATATCCCATATAAGGCAATATTTGATGTCTATCTGCTGGAGCAATCATTGAATACGAGATTCCTCAATAATCGAATCCCCCCTCCGGTTGTCACAGAGAATCATAGTGGTATTCATCATATGTACAAACAACTCAAGAGCTTCCACAACCAGGCAGCTTCACACAAGATCATACTCATAGCTATGTATTCGGTCTCGGCGGTGCTTATAGCAACCAACTTTTGCTTCCTACTCATCCATGATATCGAAGCAGAATCCAGAGAGAACCAACACTGAGAAGTGCTCTAGCGATCCTCCACACTGCTTTCCAAGTCAGCATTCGAATAATCACGTAGCTTCATATTTCCGGCAGTGTATCTCAATCCATGAGAGATTGTGCCCTGAAGATATCTCACAAGATTCTTGGCACAAATCTAGTGAGTCTCAACCAAATATGAGCTCACCATGCTGACTGCAAAACATATATGTAGACAGAAGTTCACCAAGAACATCAATGCAAATGAGTTTATGAAACTCAGAGGCATTTCCCAAATGTGGTCCGGCATCATCACCAAATAACTTCTGAAAGTTAATATCCTCGAGGTAGTCACGGGCTTGCAGTTTTATCATTCCACATCCAGAATCCAACTTCCTCTTACTTCTGCAAATGAGAGGGTCTGCACCTGTCAGAAATAGGTCGTCCTCAGAAGATGTCGGTAGGAGAGGTCTATCATCCACAACCTTCGAGCAATGGTTTGGATCGGTTTCACTCCTAGTGAATCTCAGCTTCATCAAACAACTATCAACCCTCTCATACTATGTCTGGGGTGTTTTATTCAAGCCATAGAGGGCTTTCTTCCACCTGTATACATGAGATTCCCAATCATGTATCTCAAACTCCTCGGGTTATTCCAAAACCGTGGGCCTGCTACATAAGGGGAATGGTCCCCTTGTAAGATTTTCCTTCGGTACATCTCAAACATGTACCTTCATGCTCTTCTTGAATTCAGGCATCTGAGCCACTATCTGACTCACATCGGGTAGGGCCCCATAAGTAGACATCCGGATGTGTCAACTGATATGGTCCCCAATGGACCATCCTGCAACTTGATACAAGTTGCCAACTCTGAACTCAAAAGCATCTTAGAAAATTTCATTTTCAAACACGTACCTTTCCATCGATGAATGCCACCTTGTAACCTTTGACTTCCATTGTCGAAATGGACACCAAGTTCTTTTTGTGATCAAGTACATAAAAGAGATTCTGTAAATGAATCGAGTTACCCTCATTCAATTGCGGGGAAACATTCCCTACACACTTTCTGGGATTGGTGGCATTGGCTCCAAGTATAATCCCACGATTGTTTCCATCTCTACCAAATTAGAGAGGGCACCCTTCTATCTGATGAAGTGCCTTGAAGCACTATAATCAATAAACCAGAATCCCAAAGAATCTGAAGGAAAAGACCAAAACAAGATAGCGCTTCTTTATCTTATCAGAAACAACATTTGATTCTTCATAACTGGGGTTCCTTGCTTTCTCTGAAGAGTCGGTCGTTTCCTTGATGACCTGCATTACCTGTCATTCATCTGACCATTGAAGATGTCCCTGGAATGATTGTTATCATCATCAAGTGATGCGTCCCTGCCATTTGGACACTGCTTCGCATAATGGCCAAACTAGTTATTTGCTTTTCCTTCCACCCTGAGATACGGTCTTCCCAATGAAGTGATCTTTAGGTAGGCCATATTTCACTGCATCATTCTGATAATATTCTTTGCTTCGATTTTACCCTCGGTGAATTTGAAGAGGGATGAGGAACCCATTGATCCTTTTGTCCTTTCCCAACTGTCTTCGGTGATTGCTCTTTCACAATTGCTTGGGCATTGTCTTCACCTCAGCTCTGATACCATGTTAATTTTAGGTATGTTCTATGCTTAGAGCAATTTATTTCAATTTTCATAGTTAGCTCAATATCTTTTCCAGATTAGCAATCACATCAGCATTAAAGTAAACTGCAGATAGAACATAAACATAAATCGCAGAAGAAAGGCCAAGACAAGAGGACACAAAATGTGGTGCTAGCCAGGGACAAACCCCAATGTGGGGAAAACCTTGATCAATTCTTCTTCTATGTTCTTCAATAGTTCAGCAAAGAGAGAGAGAGAGAGAGAGTACATTTACAACAGAAGTCAACACTTTGACTTTCTAGATAAGAGAACAGATCATCTCTACTTGAGATCAATTGAAGACATGCTACTTCAACTGATTCTCCAAGGTGACTCCTTCACCTATCATTGTGATGCATCTCGTCCATGTGCTGCACCTCACCGTGCTACACCATGCTACACCCATCATTACTATGTTGCATCTCATCATGCTTTACCAATCATGACTGTAACCATCAATGTACTGCATCATGTACCATTGTTGTCCCAATGTGCTTGCTGCACCATGCTTGCCACCATGTGCCTGTTGTACCTTGCTTAACATATTGTTGTCCCAATGTGCTTGCAGCACCATGTACTTGCTACACCAAGTACCATTGTTGTTATCATGCTTCCCATGCATCTTGTTGCACTATCAATATGTCTATGCATTCAAACTTTATGGGTCACCTTGATGTCAGACTGTATTGGTTCATTGTTAAAGATCTTTGTTTTCTATGTAGGATGGAAGATGGGGCAGCCTTCATCATGGGCAATCAAGACAGATCTAACATCCCTCATACATAGGCAACAGCATCCGTGCTTGTCCAACCTTGTTTGTTGTTGACTATTAGTGACAGACTAGTTAGGGCACATACTTGTGGCCTTAATCTTCTCCAAGCTGCCCCAAACAAACCTTGGAAGATTGCAACTGCTAAAGGTGAATTCCTCCCTTACTAGATTACTGCCTTAGCGCATACAACAGCAAAACATCCCACACTATTTCTTTGTTGTGGTGGTATGGCCTGCGGCCTACCACACAGCGTTGTTGTAGCATACGGCCTCCTCCAAATGTGCCCAAACAACGAGCATTTTACTCTTTTCTACTCAACCTAGCAGCCTATCCTTTCGGCCCTAGTTTAAGCCTTAAGAGTCACCAAACTCGGCCTCTTGTAGCAACCCTCTTCCACGTTGTTCCTTGACTCTTTCTGTCTCTTGTAGCAACCCTCTTCCACGTTGTTCCTTGACTCTTTCTGTTTGCAGTTAGGGCTTGTATTTGGCCTCCTCCTTGACTGCGTCTAGGGCATAGCTTGTGGCACTTGTTGAACTGCGGCTAGGGCTTGTGGAGATTTTCTCTAGACAACGTATAGGTTTTCCTTAGACAGCCTATACAAGGCTTCTCCTAGTAGTGTGGATAAACCCTCCTTCCAGCACTCGGTCACTTGGAGTTGACCTCCAACGTCCTTCAACCCCTCGCTGGCCTATCTTCCTTGGAAGAGAAATCAAGAGAGAAGTGTATTCTAAAATGATTCAAGGCACCTTTATTTATACTAAAACATGAGCACAAGTGGGGTATATTTGGTTGCTGGCTGACCTTGACGAATTGCCCATAACACAAATAAATTCATATCTCCATGAATACTTATCAAAATCGGATGATCTTTAGATCAATCCTACACCTCTCGATGAGAGGGATCCAAGAAAAATATCAATTGCCATTAATGAGATGACCCACATGGAGTTTGGCCCTAGTTGCCAATTTTAACAACCTCTGATCTGGAAGTATCGATTTTCTTGCAATTGGTCACAAGTGGTGTAGCCATGGCTCTATAGTACTCCATGTCTGTTGTACCTTGCTTAACATACTTTTGTCCCAATGTACTTGCGGCACCATGTACTTGCTACACCAAGTACCATTGTTGCTATCATGCTTCCCATGCATCTTGTTCCACTATCACTATATCTATGCATTCAAACTTCGTGGGTCACCTTGTTGTCACATCATATCATGGACTATATTGGTTCATAGTTAACGATCTCTGTTTTCTATGTAGGATGGAAGATGGGACAGCCTTCATCATGGGCCATCAAGACAGATCTAACATCCCTCATACATAGAAAGCAGCATCCATGCTTGTCCAACCTTGTTTGTTGTTGACTGTTAGTGACAGACTGGTTAGGGCACATACCTGTGGCCTTAATCTTCTCCAAGCTGCCCCAAACAAACCTTGGAAGCCTGCGGCTTGCTAAAGGTGAATTCCTCCCTTGCTAGGTTGTTGCCTTAGGGCATATGACAGCAAAAGAACCCACGTTATTTCTTTGTTGTCGTGGTATGGCCTGCGGCCTACCACACAACCTTGTTGTAGCATACGGCCTCCTCCAAATGTGCGCAAACAGCCAGCGTTTTACTCTTCTTCTACTCAGCCTAGCAACCTATCCTTTCGGCCCTAGTTTCAACCTTAAGAGACACCAAACTCGGCCTCCTGTAGCAGCCCTCTTCTCACACTATTCCTTGACTCTTTATGTTTGCGGTTAGGGCTTGTATTTGTCCTCCTCCTTGACAGCGTCTAGGGCATAGCTTGTGGCACTTGTTGGACTGCGGCTAGGGCTTGTGGAGACCTTCTCTAGACAGCGTATAGGTTTTCCTTAGACAGCCTATAGAAGGCTTCTCCTAGTAGTGTGGATAAACCCTCCTTCCAGCACTCAGTCACTTGGAGCTGACCTCCAACGTCCTTCAGCCCCTCGCTGCCCTATCTTCCTTGTTGCGGCTAGGCCAGCCTCCTTTCCTCCAACGTCTAGGGCTTCCTCTCCTAGATTTCTCTTCCACTAAAACCCAAAGCGAGTGGAGAGAAATCAAGAGAGAAGTGTATTCTCAAATGATTCAAGGCACCTTTATTTATAGTAAAACGTTGAGCACAAGTGAGGTATATTTGGTTGCTGGCTGACCTTGATGAATTGCCCATAACACAAATAAATTCATATCTCCATGAATACTTATCGGAATCGAATGATCTTTAGATCAATCCTACAACTCTCGATGAGAAGGATCCAAGAAAAATATCAGTTGCCATTAATGAGATGACCCACATGGAGTTTGGCCCTAGTTGCCAATTTTAACAACCTCTAATCTGGAAGTATCAATTTTCTTGCAATTGGTCACAAGTGGTGTAGCCATGGCTCTGTAGTACTCCATCCTAAAACGCTTCAAGATCCCAATTGTGTATTTCCCTTGTCCAAGGGCAATCTCTCCCTCTCTCTACCACACCTCTAACCCTAGAAAATAGTGCATCAACCCCAAATCCTTCATCTCGAACTCTTTTGCAAGTTCCCACTTGTTGTGTCATGAGCTCCTCGGACACTGTGTAAAATGGACATCAACATACAACACCAATATGATAGGCTTACCCTTCACTTCAATGTAGCACGGGTTCGAGTCTGCCTCTTGGTGAAGACCATGCTCTCCAAATAATTGCCCATCTAGGCATACCAGGCCCGGGGAGCCTGCTTGTGCCCATAGAGTGCTCTCTTCAACCTCTACACACATAGGAATCCCTCCCATGCACCTCAAAACCCTCAAGTTGCTCTATATAGATCTCTTCCTCAATTATATCGTTAAGGAAGGTCATCTTCACTTCCATCTAGTGAATCCTCCAACCCATCTGCATTGTTGTAGAAATGATATCCCTAATGGATGAGTATCCAGCTACCGAAGCAAAAGTCTCATCATAATTGATCCCTTCCTTCTACGAAAATCCCTTAGCCACAAAGCAGGCTTTGAACTTCTCCACACTACCATCCACAGCATGCTTGATCTTGTACACCCATCTCAAACCAACCACTAACTTGCCCACTAGTCGTGGCACAAACTCCCATACATTGTTCTTCATGATGGAAGGATACTCTTCCACCATAACATCCATTCACACTTGATGCACAAATGCCTCCTAAAAGTTGGCAGGTTCAACCTCAATCAGTCCACTCATCAACGCCATATACCTGAAATAGCGCTAAAGAGCCTTGCTCTGTCTAACTGAATATCTCGAAGCACCAACATACTCTTGGGCCTCTCTCAAAGTATTTTCTAACCTCCTGGCCTTCTTCCTCCCTTTCCCTATAGTCTGAAGTTGGGTGTGAGGAATCCCTTGTTCCTCATCCTAATCTCTTTACTCAACCTACTCACTCTGCTCACCAACTTGCGAGCCTGTAGACACTAACTCAACCTTTGGTGTCTACTCCTCTTGAACTTCCACTGTAGAAGAACTCGCACTACCAAACTTTTGAAGAGCCTTCTCTTCTTCAAACTTCACATCCCTACGCATTATTGTCTTGCTGAGAGCAGGGATGTAAACACGATAGGCTTTTGAAGTCTCACTATACCCCACAAGGCAAATTTTCTTTAAAGTAGGTTCCAACTTGGTCCTTTTCTCCTCAAGAACAATGCAATATACAAAGCAACCAAAGATGTTAATGTGCCCCAAATCTGGTTTCTTCCCTGTAAACACCTCCTCTGGTGTCAATTTGCCCAACAATTTGTGTGGGCTTCTATTTTGCAAGTATGGGCAGCGTTGCAAGCTTCTACCGCTAGAAACCAAGGCAAATCCTGGTCATGGAGCATGGCCTTGGCTGCTCCAACGATAGCCTTGTTCTTCTGCTTTGCAACCCATTCTGCTGAGGGTTGTACAAAACAGTCAACTACTTCTTGATGCCTTCCTGCAAAAAAGTCCTTGAAAGTATTAGATGTGTACTTGTCGCCATTGTCTCACCTCAACCTCTTGATCTGCCTCCCTATCTAATTCTCAACTATAGAACCTTGAACTCCTTGAATTTGCTATAGACTTCGTCCTTATTCTTTATGAAATAGATCCAAGTCTTCTCAGAGAAGTCGCTAATGAACGTCACGTATCACTGGTAACCAACTAAGGATATTGTTGACATGGGCCCACACATCTCTGAATGTAATAGATCCAAAATTGCTTTGGACCTGGTGTTGTTGCTCTGAAAACTAGTATTGGCATATTTACCTAGTGTGCAACCCTTGAAAATCTCGTGCTATCCTCCTGTGCCATAATTCTCCCATCCATTTGCTACAGCTCACCAATGCATGCGCTAGCTCAAACTGCATTTAAAACAAATAGTTCCTAACCCAAATCATTTTTGAATATACACATTACCCTCATCAAAGGTCACAATATAACCTTTGTCATCCAAGGTAGCAACTGAGATCAAGTTCTTTGTCATCCCGAAACATACATGTCCTCCACCAACAAGGGTTTGTCGAACTCCCTCCAAACTTGACCATGCCAATACCAATTGGTTGGTATTGGGCATTATCTCCAAGTTTTATGTAGAAATCCAACTCTCCTTCACACTGGTAAAATATTCG
The DNA here is from genome assembly GCA_000404065.3 of Pinus taeda. Classification (NCBI taxonomy): domain Eukaryota; kingdom Viridiplantae; phylum Streptophyta; class Pinopsida; order Pinales; family Pinaceae; genus Pinus; species Pinus taeda. Next base: position 134,850 of record APFE031349039.1, read on the forward strand.
ACTCTCGTCATGTGGCAAGAAGCCCCATTGTCAATGTACCACACACTAGTGGCAATTGAGCTCAAGGGACATGCAATGAGCAAAAACTCATTCTCAAACCTTGTTGCAAACTCATCAACCTCTACGCTAGTAGCAACTTAGTTCTTCTTCTTGCCCTTCATCTTATTCTGACCAGGGCTGCAGGGGACCCCCCCTCCCCTCAAATCTCCTCCAGAAGCATGCTCTATCAAAAGCGCTAGGGAAGCGACCCCAGGAGCGCGCTCCTAGTAACAAAATTTTGCCCCCTAGTTTCCAAGGAGCGATATAGGGAGTGATCGCTCCCATGTCACTCCCCATCTCTCCAAGAGAAAATTATAAATGCAAGAAGCGATAAGGGAGTGATCCCTCTCTTCGAAAAAATTGCTCCCGCCTCATGAAAATGCGCGCGCAACCATGGGAGAGAGGGGAAAATTTTGGGAGGGAAATGGGAGGGGCAAAACAATAAAAGGCCTCCACCCCTCCCTCATTATCACCATTGCATGTGTGAAATAAAGATTGAGAGGGTTTGAGCTTGAGGAGTTTGTGTGAAATTGTTGGAGCTTGCAATCTTGGGAGATTGAAGGGAGATTGTTAAAGAGCCAAAGGGAGATTGTTGGAGAGCCGAGGAGATAAGGTTTAATCCCATTCTTTTTTCTTTTGCATGTAACATTTGTGTAAAAATGTGTTGAACGTTCAATGAATCTAGAATCTAGATGTTCTTCTTCTCTTCTCCTACCCTTTCCCGCTCCTCCCTCATTTTATTGTAGGCATAATCCCAACCTTCAACAAACATGAGGGATATATGGCTTAGCCTTATCTTGTTGGTTTCATTTTTTGCTATGATGATGGTGTTCGGAAGTAGAAGAAGAAGAAATTATGAAGATGATGAAGAAGTGGGTAGTGGTGGAGGATACACTAAAGAAGAGGAGGAGAATAATGGGAGTGAAGATGATGGAAAGAAAACCAAGGTCGACCAATCACCCTTGTGGAAATATGTCACAAGGCTTGGAGGAGGGAAAGGGGGTGGAACTACTAAATTTGTATGCCCCCGTTGCAATGCTACTTACATAAGTTAATATACCCGTGCCAAAAAGCATCTTTGTGGGAAATGGCATCGAATGAGAATAAACAAATAGGAATCAAAACATGCGCAAATGTGTCAACACAACAAAGAACCAAATATACAAGGGAAGAGGAGGAAACACAATACCAATCAAAAAAATCGAAGGATGAACATGACACCACTAGCACACATAAAGCAACTGCAAGAACTCCATCAGCGTCCACCCATGGTAGTGGATTTGCATCCATGGCCACAGACATCCCTTTAAGGCGTAAAGCAATATCGTTTGTTGGCAAGTCACATGTTCCTTACCTTGAATAGGGTTGTGAGGTATCTCAACTTGTTCATGCCTGCGGCTCCCTACATCATTGTCGTTTAACTCATTCTCCTCTTGCGTTGCACGAATAATGGAAAATGCATCAGCCGAGAAATATCATCATCTGGAGATGAAAACACATAAATCGCTCGCTTCCGATGGAAGCAGGATTGACAGCACCGTTGCCATCGACCCAAGACGAAATGAGCTCCAAGTTCTTTGAATGCGAAGTGGATTTAAGGCCCAATTTCTCTGAATTTGAAGTGAGTTGTTCTTGAATACCAAGACTCAAAGTGTTCAATCACAGATACCCATAAGAGGCTGACCCGTCGAGCTCCTCGACGAGCTGTTGATGCAAAAGGAAGCTGGCCCTTGCAAGAGAGGAGACCGGGCCGCCGTCGCACTAGTCTAAGGCCAGGAAACCCCCCGCCTTGCCCGAGGCCGTGCATGCTATACCGGGCTTCTCTACCAGTGTCACTTGTGCTCCTCTCTTAGCAAGGAAGTAAGCAGTGTTTTTGAGTAGGCGGTATTGCTGAGTGCCTTGTCTACCTAATTTTCCGTACCAGTGATTGGTGTTGGGTTATTCTGGTACAACGACATCTTCAATATATAGTGCATGGGTTAGAATGATTGTTCGAGTGCCTGTGGAGCTAATTTGAGAGAAATCCAACTGTCAAGATCTTCGAAGGACGCTAGGAGTTTAATGTATGCTTAACTCTAGACTAGGGTGATTATTTTATTTTAGAGCTATTAATGGTGATATGCATATAATAGTGGTGATATGAATATGGTAGTGATTGTGTGACTAATTAATGAAAAAAAAAAAAGAAATATAGTGAAGTTAATGGTTCTCAATGTTCTTCTGTTAATTTTAGGTACGTTCTATGCTTAGAGCAATTTATTTCAATTTTCAAAGTTAGCTCAATATTTTTTCTAGATTAGCAATCACATCAGCATTAAAGTAAATTGCAGATAGAACATAAACATAAATTGCAGAGGACAAGCCAAGACAAGAGGACACAAGATGTGACGCTAGCCAGAGACAAACCCCAATGTGGGGAAACCCTTGATCAATTCTTCTTATATGTTCTTAAATAAGTCAATGGAGAGAGAGAGATAGTATGTTTAAAACAGAAGTCAACACTTTGACTTATCTAGATAAGAGCATAGATCATCTCTAATAAGATGATACATGAGATCAGTTGAAGACATGCTGCTTCCACTGATTCTCCAAGCTGACTCCTTCACCTATCGTTGTGCTGTATTTCGTCATCATGTTGCACCTCACTGTGCTGCATCATGCTACACTCATCATCACTATGTTGCATCTCATCATGCTTCATTAATCATGACTGTACCCATCACTGTACTGCATTATGTGCCATTGTTGCACCATGTTGCCATACTTACCTATGTGTTGGTTGCATCTTGCTTGCTTATTGTCCCTAGCCTGCTTGTTGTCCCTAGCATGCCTGTTGTCCTTAGCATGCTTGTTGTTACATGCTAGCTGTAATATTACATGCTTGATGTATTTGTTGCTAAGTACCATACAATTGTCCCTATGTTAGTTAGTTGTCCCTTGCATGCTGCTTTCCTTCGGAGGCAGATGCTCTGGGTGTTCCGGCAATTTCGGTTGTTCCCAGCAGTTATGGCAGTTCCGACAATTCCAACTATTCCTGGCTGTTACAGCAGTTCCGGCTATTCCCGGCAGTTACGGCAGTTCCAGCTTTCCCCAACAGTTCTGCCAGTTCCCAACAGTTCCAGCTTCTGCCCTCTACGTCATCTTTCCTAGTTGTTCCGGCTGTTCCCGGCAGTTCCAGCTATTCCCGGCAATTCCGCTATTCCCAACAATTCCAACAATTCCGGCTATTCCCGGCAATTCCAGCTATTCCTAGCAGTTCCAGCTATTCCTGGCTATTCCCAGCAGTTCCAGCTTTTCCAGGCAATTCCCAAGAATTCTTGCTATTCCCTGCAGTTCCCACTTTTCCCGGTAGTTCCGTCAATTCCGACTTTTCCCGACAGTTCCGGCTTCTGCCCTTTGGATTAGGGCAGCATTATTCCTTAGGATCTCTCCTCCTCCTAAAACCCAAAGACAAGTAGAGAGGAAGAGATCCCAAGTGTGTTGAAATGACTTGAAGGCCACCTCTATTTATACTACAACGTTAAGTAGAAGTGGGGTTTATTTGGTTGTTGGCCCACCTTGACGAATTGTCCCATAACACAAATAAATTCATATTTCCATGAATACTTATCGGCATCGGATGATCTTTAGATCAATCCTACACCTCTATATCAGCTTCCATTAATAAGATGACCAACATGGAGTTTGACCCTAGTTGCCAATTTTAACATCTTCAGTGCTAAAAGAACACATTATTGACTTGGTTATGAGGTTAACTCACTTTTTACCATGAGTTTAAAAGAATTAGAATTTATTAATAGAGTGAGGATTGTTTTGGAGTGATAAGTTTTTTGGAGTGAGAAGTAAGAGGTCATTTTTTATTTTGGAGATATAAGGAGTATTTGTAATTTTTTATGTAATGAAGTCATAAGTGAATTTGGAGTGATAAGTGAAAGTCATTATTGTAATCCGAAGTAATCTTTTACTTTGAGAGCGATTGAGTCAGTGCAGGCAGTTTTTTGAAGACAATTTGCTTCCAAATTTTGCAAATGTGGCATTCTCATTGAGAAGTTTCCACGACAAAGTTGTGACATTGAAGAATGATGTACTTCAGTAATTAATAAAATCATAATTTTTTGTGGTGCTTGTGTCCCAGATCCGCCCGAAATTGAATAAGGGGATCTTACGTACACCGTGTGTAATGAATGTGTGTGCATGACTTGTGTTCAGATTATCAAAATGCTCTCTTCGTATTATGCTTCAACAACTACATGCACATAAGCAAGCTTAAGTATAAGAACGCTTAATCAAGCTCCTGTAATCAAGCTTAAGTACACAAGCACAAAGCATCACATCGTCAACTTGATAAGATGATCTTCCAAGCAAGCACATTTCACATCATGTAATCAAAGCAATCAAGTTAAGGACGCTACAAAATCCAACATTTCAAGCCAAGACGACATCAACATCATCAACACTTTTTGTATCACTTGCAGATAAACATTTTTAAACTGAATTGTACAGGGGCATTCTCGGTTGTAACCGACACCCTAATTTGAATTATTAAGGTGAATACATTAAGTCAAGTAAGTCTTCAACTTATTCATCAAGATTGAACTTGTCATTTGTCTCTTGAGTGCATTTTCAATAGTGTTCGACACCCTTTCTTTTTAAAATCCGCACGTTCATTGAGTACATTCAAGAAAGCACAAAGTGTCAATAATCAATCAAGCAAGTTCAAGCAAGCCATCTAACATGCAATCATCATCAAACAATTGTGAATTCTAGTATTCTATTCTTCAAGTGAGCATCAAATCAAGCCAGTGTTTAACGCAAGTGCAATAAGCAACAAAGCAAGCGAGCGTGTCATTCAAACAACCAATCAAGCGAGCATGTCAAAATCAAGTGTGAAAGTTCAATGCATGAGCCAGTGTGAAGTTGATTGAAGCATCACAAAGTGTCAGTGAAGCATTCAAGCAAAGAAATCGTCAGCAAGCGAGCGTGACATCAAGAGTTCAAACAACCAAGTCATAAAACTCTAACAAGTGTTTAAAGCATCAGCAATCAGCAACAGTACAAGGGAGCTTGAATTCAAAGTGAGCAAGCTAACATGGCGACACACATTCAACAGCCCCAAATTCTTAACAATTTGATTTTATCATCAGCTGGCGACATGGTGAACATCAGCAAAACAATTCTTGCTGATATTCAAGTGCATCTTCAACATGCACATGAAATGATTGAGTTTCTTCAACTGGAGTCGCAACTTCAAAGAGATGAGTTGCAATAGAAGAGTGATGTTTCCAAGTCTTTCATCCATACAGATAAAGACAAAGATGTTGATTCCAAGTCACTGATCCAACCAACTTCAAGTGTCGAAGTAGTCCCTGATCCAGTTCAACTTTCTTCCAAACCAATCATCAAGGCATGGGAAGAACTTCAACGAGAATTAAGATATGACAAAGATGAAAACAACTTGCATATCCCTAATCATTCTAAACCAATCAAGTTCATCAGTGCAGGATTTCTTGATCAAATAACATCAACAAGCCATGAGAAAATTGCAGACAAACCAAAATGCCTTCATTGTCAAAGAACCAGTCATCTGGAAGATCAGTGTTTTGATGTCCATCCTTGTCACCATTGTGGCGAGTCAAATCATTCATCAGCACAATGCAACAAACAACAACAATCAAGAAGATTGAAGATCGATTATTCATGGATTGATCCTTGGGAATGGTCATCCACGGTCAAAAGATTGTATAAGTTTTACAATCGAATTCACTCACACATATTGCAGCCAACATTAAAAATGAAGATGGTACTCTCGTGCAATTGAACAGGGAAGTACACTAGTGAAACACTCCTACACCTGAAGGGGGGGGAGTTCAGAAATAATTTGAAGAAGATTGTCTCTCCTTTCAGCTGACAAAGGGGGGAAAATGTCAATGAAATTCACAGTGGTTGTCAGACTAAAAGTCTCAACAACATCAGCGAAGCAGCCAGTGGGCATTTTAATCAGCGAGTGAGCATCAACAAATTCACCAGTGGGTGACCGACAACAAAGTCAGCCGTGAGCAGTTTTCAAACACAGCAAAAGCAACAATGAGTTGCTTTTCAACATCATCAGCCAATGGGCGTTCTCTATATTTTGTCAGTGGACAAAGGATGTTGATTGCAAGCAAAGGACAAATGGATCCTTTTGCAGCTTGGCACGTGATGGAGTTGTCAAGCGACATTCAGAGATGAATTAGACATGCAGCTAACTCATGATCTCTTCATATTGCAGTTTCTTTAGCATCCAGCTTTGGCAGTTTTTTTCAGGCAAATGTTTTTTTGAGGATCAACAGTTTCAGCATGAGAACTTGGAAGATGGTTCCTGGTTCTTAATTTGGACTTATCACTTGGGGGGGGTAATGTTAGCCTCACTCTCACATTAAAAACAATTCTAAGTCCAAATAATCAAATTAATTAAAATCATGAAAGTTAGGATTTAATCCTACCTTTCTAGATTGAGTTTGTTCCTCATGGTTAGGAGTCAGTTTAGGCTTAGTTGGTTGAGAGATTCTCTCCAACTAGTTAGGCTCCTAGATTAGTGTGTTATTGAGATATTTTCTCAACCATAGTGTCCAAGATAGACGTACTAACTTGAGACCAACTTTCTCATGTATTTATTTGTACTATTATCATTCTTTGCACATTAGATTGATTAATAATGAGAATGTGAGGAATGTTGTAAGACTGAGGCCTTTCCGCCATGTCTGATTTGTATATTTCTGCTCTTTATTTTATGAGTGTGAGTGTATTATTATTAGTGTGTTAATTTTCTACAATGGTTGTCGTTGCTAATGATGACCCTAAAGGATACAAAAACTCTAGGCATGACAAAGCTAAGACCGTGGGACTTGACCGAGAAAAAGCCAAAATAAAAAATGCTTTGGGTAAATTCACAAATTCTTGGAATGAATATGGATTATCCATTGTATGTGATGGTTGGGCAAATGTAAAAGGCAAGCCATTAATAAGTATTCTTGGTGTGTCTACAACTGGTGCAATCTTCCTTTCATCTTTGAGGCTTATATTATCTCTATGGAATGTGATGTTTGAGGTTCATATTATCTCTGTGGAATGCGACATCTGAGGCTCAACTTTCTGTGATATCATCCGAACTTTGGGGCTAAGACAGAGGACAAATTTCGGTCCTCTTAGAGACCTTTGTTTATGTCATATACTTATGTAGCATAGTGCAAAGTCTGAGGTTGAGTTGCAAGATAAACTTCACCCCTCTTAAAGACCTTGATGTAAAAATTTTGGTGTACAAAATTATGGAGGGTTGACTTGGTCCTTGGTGGATGGTCATCTTGCTAGTTAGTTGACTTTGATGCATCTCTTGTTACACTGATTCTCCAAAGAAAACGTTTGTTGGGGTTTTGCCCCCTTTGTGGATTTTCCCATCGTAAAATCTTCGTCTCTTTATGCATTTGTGATCCCTATTGTTCTATTGTCTATGGTTGAATTTTTGAATTTGCAATTGCCTAGTGATACATTGAAAGAGCTAAATAATCATCTATACCATTGGAAGTAACTATTAAGTTCCAGAAATAAGTTCTAGCATCTATTGTACTAGAAAAATCAACATGGTTTTAGAGCTATGGTGTGAGATCAAGCCGTAATAATCCATCTCTCTAAAGAAGGGTCAATGCCCTAGCATAAGACTTTAGTTCAAGCCTCAAAAAAATGTTCAAAACCAATGTTTGGTATGTATTAGGACAAATATGCTTAGGAGTAGACCAAAGATCTTGTGAAGACTAGATTGAGATTGCATCAGGCCAAAGCTCAGACCTTAGGTCAAATTCACCTCAGAAAAATACAGAGGTCCGAGAGCCTCAGCAAGTTTACTATGCAGTCTCAGAAAATTGCTTTAAAGGCACAAGTTGTCTCATTCTTGTTGCAAAAGACCAACGAGCTTAGGTGTAATGGTTTGTTGCAATAAGTCAAAGGCTCTCAAAGGTAGTATAGACTATTGCAAGGAGAATTAATACTATAAATCAGTGAATTGATCATCAAACCTAAGAACAGACTCAAGCAAGAAAGTCAAGACTAGTAGAATAGTGGAGCTACAAATTCATGTGTTGACATGAAGATAAGACTATAAGATCAGGTTCCTCCTCAAGATTGAAGGCTTATAGAGAGCTCAGAATTGAACCTTGCAAGCATGCTTATAATATTGAGATACATTGTATATGTTGATGCTAATCTCACAACGAAGAAGAGGACGAGTCCTTTAAGATTTAAGATTGAAATCATCAAAAGGTCTCACATGCAAAAAGATTGAAAGATTATTACATGATTCTAAGGAATCCAAATTTGCTTGACTGTGCCATTTCCAAAATTTATCAAGACTATCTTAAGAGGCCAAGGATCCAAGCTTGTGTCACATGGAAGGTCGAAAGTATATTATCTTGAAAGCCATGTTAGTGAATGTTTGTAAGATCAAATTGCTCCTCAGGAAGCCTTCAAGAAAAATCATCAAGGTGCTACAGTGAAGGCCATCAAGAATGAGATTTGCTTCAATCTAATGTTTGTTGCTTACTCCATCCAAGGTATGTCTCAAAGCTTTGGATCACAATATTAAATTGCTCTGCAAAATGAAATCCAAAGTCTAGAATCTTATGTCAACAAGTTTGAAGAAGTATTTCAAGGAATCAAAGTTTGTGCAACACTGTGGTAAAGGATGTTGATTTGGGATAACATTGGCTTTGCTCTAGCCATGTAAATTAGTGGAGAGGCTAAAGCACATGAGATCTCCATTACCCAGAAATGGTTTGGGCAAATTCTAAACAGTTTGGAAGATATTAAAATAATTAATATTTTTAATGGAGTCCCTAAAAGTCTAAACTTAGGGAAAATAAAATTTTAATGTGAATTAATATAAAAATGTGCTAGAATGGTCCAAAAGTCAAGGATCAAGCCAGAATTAATCTTAGTCGTTGATTAGGGCCTTAATCTCGGTCGTTTAATTGTAAACGAGAAAAGTATAAGAGGAGGCTTGAGGGTCACTTGGAGAACACACTAGAGTGATCAGTCATTCTATTTTCTAGAGCAGGGTTTGCTAAGAGAGATAGAATTAGTGATTAGCAGCGAGGGGCAATGAATACAGAAGCAAAGAGGCAAACAGGGTACCGGAAGAATCAGCACGGAAGCCGAGAAAGAGGAGCGCAGAGCCAGCCAAAGGCCACGCAAAGCCAGCTAGGGCCCATGCATCGGTAGCCAGGAGCTGCACAATGCCTCAAAGAGCCAACGTGAGTGATGCAGAGGCTCTAGAGGCTGACGCAGTGCCTCCAGAGGTTGACGCAAGGGTTATTGGGCTGATGTTGGGCTGATATGGGCCAGGAAGGGCTGATGCAATCCCCAAAGGCAGGCGCTGGGGTTTTCGTGGGGCATATTGGAGTTGGGAGCTGTCGGAGTGTTTATCGAGGTTTCAGCCGAAACATCTGTCTCCGACTGAGAGGTACTACTACCGAGATTATTCTCTGTTGAGTGAGCCAGTTTTGGCACCCAGATTGTATTCAGAAACTACATAATAATAAAACCCTCAGATAGCTACACCGCTTTTCCCGCATTAGGTTTTTCCGGGGACATTGGTCCAAAAACAACGGTGTCACTTGTGTGCTTATTTTGTTTCCTTCAGTTGATGATCTGTAATGTGTTGAGCATGTACTTGTATTTATTTTCAGTATTTACATGGTAAATAACTTGTTAATTAATCAGAACAAGTAGGCAGAAATAAATCAAAAGGTACATGAAGGGTTTCTAACAGCTAGACTTAGAAATTTCAACATAGTATCAAAGTGTGGTTGCAGATCACAGGAGAACTGAGGACATCAGTCGAGCAGAGCAACAGCAGCAGAAAACAGTTGTCCTGAGTGACAGAAGTTGTTCCTAGCAGAGAAGCAGCAAAGAAGGGATGACACAGTGCTTGCGTCATCAAGTTTGAGCCGAGAAGAGTATTAGCGCAGTGGCAAAGGGCAGCAGACTCGACCTACGCAATGCCCAGTGATCTTTCTTAGTCAGGAAGGATTGACGCCCGTGGCCAGGAGGTGCGAATTTTGTTGGTGTCGGGATTGCGCAGAGCCTAGAAGCTCTAACCTTCACTTTGTTGGGGTTTAGGAGGTTGTGGGTAAGTTGCAGAGCGACGTTGGAGGGGTACTGTAGTCAGAGCAATACCTAACAAGGCAAGACCAAGGACGAGGGAGTTGCTACCGAGGATTTGTAGCCAAGAAATCCGAATCAATGGTGCAGCTGCACTAAAGATCGAAGTGGGGGCATCTGAGGCTCAAAGGAAGTCACATTGAGAACTTCCAGAAGGGAAGTAAAGGAGCAACGAGATGGCAGTGAACGGGGTAAGAGAGCAAGGCAGACTGGACAGAGCCTCAAACTTCGTAGTCTAGAAGGCCATAATCTTATCCATTCTAGATAGGAACTGTCTCAAGCAATTCGCCTTGAAGACAATAGCGGTCCCAGTTGACCCGGCTGATAACGATAAGTACGAGGATGCAATGGCGAGGGCCAAGAGCATCATCCTTGACGGGGTCAAGGACCATGTAGTGCCACATGTTGCCAAGAAGAATGTGGCAAATGATATGTGGGAGGCCCTAAAGAAGTTGTATTAGCATACTTTCGTGCAGAGGAAGATGCTACTAGAAAATGAGTTGCGGTCATACTAGATGCAGAAGGGAGAAGAGATCGACCCCTTCCTCGATCGATTGAAGGAGATCAGAGATAAGTGGACTTCCATAGGAGCCACCCCGGATCAAGAATTAATGGTGAGAACAACCTTGAACGCAATCTCACAAGACTGGGAGGTGTTTGTCCAGAGCACACTAGGCAAGGCAACCCTTCTAGATTGGGAGGAAATGTGGGCGGCTCTAAAAAAGAAGAGATCAAAAGGCTAAGCAAGGAGGGAAGCAACGGCAAGGGGATCAGAATCAAGGAGGAAGAAGAGGATGCTACCTTAGCATCTGAGGGAAAGCAGGAGAAACGGAAGAAGGATGCCTACAAGGTCAAATGCTTCAACTATGGGGAACTGGGTCACTATGCGAGCCAATGTCCGATGAAGAAGAGCAAGGGAGAGGCTTTCGATACCAAGGTTGTGCCAGCAAGGACGGAGAAGGAATTGGAGACAGATGATGATTGTGCCATGAATGCTCAAACCCCACTTGAGCGGAAGTGGGGAGACATCGAGTTGTAGTCAGACACACTACAAGCAATGAGGGGCAAGATCCTCGAGGTACCCAACCTCTTGGATTATACCTTGCTGCAGGAGCCCTGAAGAGGAGTAGCAGGACTGACAGATGTCGGTAGAGACGGATGCAGATGGAGCGACAAGGGAGCTACAGTGCAGGAGTCCCAGGACAGCGTAAGGCAGCAGTGCGAGATGCACATAGTTGTTGCAGCAGCGCAAAGGTCAGAGAGGGACCACTTGTTAATGACAGAGGGAGCTTCAACATCGGGAGTGTTTCTAGCCTGACGAAGATGTCAGAGTTGGGAGATTAGTTACTTACTTCTCAGTAATTGAGTTGCAATGCAGCAGTTAGTAGTGGCAATGATATGGGTAGCACGATGTAGCATGATGAAAGGGGTTGCAGTGGCAGTGGCAAGGCCATGGGCAGCAGCGCGGATACAGAGGTAGTTACCATACAGATGCAGCAATGGCAGTGGCAGGGCCATGGGTAGCAGTACATGATGCAACAGTGCAGAGGATGTTGGGCAGCAAGCTTACCATCAGCACAAGGACCGATGTCAGATGATCGGGGTGATGCTTAGTGAGGAGTATTACTAGATCACAGCCCTCGCTAAGAGAGAGTGTTGATTTGGGGTAGCATCGGATGTTATCTAGCCACGAAAATTGGTGGAGAGGCTAAAGCACATGAGATCTCCAATACCCAGAAATGGTTTGGGCAGATTCTAAACAGTGTGGGAGATATTAAAATAATTAATATTTTTAATGGAGTTCCTAAGTCTAAACTTAGGGAAAATAAAATATTAATGTGAATTAATATAAAATTGTGTTAGAAGGGTCCAAAAGTCATGGATCAAGCCAGAATTAATCTTAGCCGTTGATTAGGGACTTAATCTCAGCCATTGAATTGTCAACGAGAAAAGTATAAGAGAAGGCTTGAGGGTCACTTAGAGAACACACCAAAGTGATCAGTCATTATATTCTCTAGAGTGGGGTTTGCTAAGAGAGATAGAATCAGTGATCAGCAACGAGGGGCAGTGAATACAGAAGCAAAGAGACGGAGAGGGTACCAAAAGAATCAGTGCAGAAGTCGGGAGAGAGGGACGCAGAGCCAGCTATGGCCCACGCAGAGGCAGCCAGGCGCTGCGTAGTGCCTCAAAGAACCAGCGTGGGTGATGCAAAGGCTCTAGAAGCTAACGCAGTGCCTCCAGATGTTGACACAAGGGTTATTGGGCTGACGCTGGACTAGCAAGGGCTGACGCAGTCCTTAGAGGCAGACACTGGGGTTTTCGTGGGGCAAATTGGAGCTGGGAGCTGTCAGAGTGTTTATCCGGGGTTTCAGCCAAAACATCTCTCTGCGACTGAGAGGTATTACTGCCGAGATTATTCTCGTTGGGTGAGCTAGTTTTTTCACCCAGATTGTATTCAGAAACTGCATAATAATAAAACTCTCAAATAGCTACACTGGTTTTCCTGCATTAGGTTTTTCTGGGAACATTCGTCCAAAAACAACGGTGTCACTTATGTGCTTATTTTGTTTCCTTCAATTGATGATCTGTAATGTGTTGAGCATGTACTTGTATTTACTTTTAGTATTTACATGGTAAATAACTTGTTAATTAATCAGAACAAGTAGGCAGAAATAAATCAGAAAGTACATGAAGGGTTTCTAACAGTTAGACTTAGAAATTTCAACAAAGGATAGTGTCAAAATTATTGACATCTTGATAATAAGCCTTGAGAAGACTATTGTAGGCAATCAGAATCTTTGATATTCAAGTTGTCTGTATATTCATTCAAAGGTTCTTGTCTAAGAATATGTTCCCTTGTGAAAAAATATTCTCTCAAATAAACAGAAGACGATTTGCATCTGATCTCAAAAGTTAAGCTGGTCATTTAAAGGTAAACCCCTTGAAACCTTTGTTGCTAATCACGGGTTGATATCTAGTCTTGCTTCCATCACAAGGACTACTCAAGAGTGTGAAAATATTCTGAGTTAAAAATGAAAAAGAAGTTGAGTTCCTTTCTCAAGGTTGAAGAAGAAAGTTCTCTCGTGAAAGAAGAATCACTTACAAGAATTGATGTACCCTTAACTGAGAGTACATATGTGTGAAAGGATCATTGCAAGCATTGCTTCATATATTTGGACATTTTGGGTATGCACTTGCAAGAGAATGGAAGGATGTGTGTTAAATATCTAGTGTTTGTAAACACTAGACTAATCTTGAAGAATTATGAAGATCTAGGGTTTGAAATTAAAACCCTAGCTAGACATTTGTAAAAGCTACTAGGGGTGATGGACAAAACCCTAGGATTGGTCATTTCCACTAAAAGTGAAAACCATATCTCCAACAATGAGAGAGTGACATCACAATAAGGACGAGGATGAGAAAATGGCAATGATGCAAGGAAGTTGTCATTGCATGTATCAGAGCATAAACTCTAAAAGTATCGGTCTTTGAACCACAGGTGCCAAGTTCATACTAGACCATGGGGGCTAGGTTCAATTGCAATTGTACCAATAGAAATTTCATTAATGGGGTAAATAAGCCAAATGGAGAGAAATATTTTTTCAGTGACAAAGCTGAAATTTTTTTTTAAGAGGTGTTTATTTAATAAAAAATGGAAGGTCACTTGATGGTTGGTTCTAATGGCATATAGTCGCACAGCCGCCAGTAAATCTGGTTGGGGGTGGCCGACAAAGTGGAGAAAGGCATTGGGGAGTAGTTGCAAGAGACTAGGACATCAAGCTCGAGTGGGTTGTGGACGATGGTCAACCTAGAGACAAGAGACGGTTGGCCGCAGAATTGTGCAATGAGGTCGAGAGTTGAGAGCGAGCTAAAGAAAAGTATTATCTGAGTGGGCATGTAGTGGTAACTGGTCTGTAACAATGTCAACATGCACTAATGACGCAAGTGGAGCAATCCTGAGAGCATTTGCGGTTGTGCGACAAGAAACAATGAGTCGCCATTCACAAAGGAACTAAAGCACCACCAAGGTTGGGCCAAGAATGACCACAAGGTGCAGAGATGTCGCGAATGGATACGTCAAGTTGAGGCAAGGGTTACTACATTGTTAGCTCAGTCGCAAGCACGAGCAACAGTCATTGCAGGAAATGGGGCCGTGGAAAACGAACCATGCAAGAGATTTGAGCAACCGACATGGTGTTGCACAATACAGGTCACTATGTTGGAACCACGAGTAGCCTAAGGCCGCAGCCAAATAATTCAACCGCCAAGAGAAGATTGGCCACGAATAGACAACCGCCAAGGATCAACTGCAAATGGAGTATCCAACAAAGGATTGGTCTGGGCATCGGTAGCGATCAAAGGAAAGAAGCCAGACATGCTAAGGGCATGTGTCGAGCATGGAGAGACAACACAACTACCAAGTAAGTTGAACCAACCAATAGTAGAAAGGTTGCACAGTACACAGTGTAGTCTGGCTATAGACAGACAAATCTCAAAGGGAGCAGTAGGGTCTAGTGTAGATGGTGCCATAAAGCAGTGTGAAGGATCATATCGTGGGTAAAGTGTCACGCGGGGCATGATCGAGTAGCTACAGGATGCAGTGGTCAATAGAGTCATTGGGCAAAGGATTTTAAGTGACAAGCATGAGTCAATGGTGGGCAGCAAAAGCATGGTACAAAGGATAGTACCAACAAGGCTTGCCAAGAAGATTAGCAGATCAACCCTCAGAGGGAGAGAGGGAGACCATACCAATCAAGGGTATGGCAATAGTTTTAGTGGATGTCTCAGACGACCGATACATATCAACGAGGAAAGATCTTTGCAAATATATTAATCAACAAGTTTCTTGTGGGTGCTAGAACGACTTAGCACAAGGGCCACAAGCAAAGTAGTGACATAGAACAAGGAGCAGGTAACTCTAAAAGTTAAGCAACTCAAAGGGAGATAGCCTTCAAGTTCAAGAGGGGAGGAACATTCAACAGATTCCCCAAACTCTGTCAAGAAGGTCTCTTGGTACGAGATGACCTTACAAAATGTTCAAGAACAAGAGACTTCTAGAAATCGGGGCAAGGACAACAAGATTTTGAGGATGTTTCTAGACCAAATGATAGGGAAGGCTTCCCATTTAGAGGGAGCAACTAAGACAATGAATGCAGTTCCTAGACCAAAATTAGTTACAAGTGGAAAAAGTACCTCCCTCACTAAGAGAGAGTATTGATGTTTGTAGCTCGAGCAGATATTTCTACACAAGACTAAGTTGCTCAAGATCTCTTTAGATACTTGCTCTAGTGTGAGAAAGATGCTTTAGTAACTTAAGCATAAGTTAGACCCACATAAGTATTATGTCAGCTTATTGAACTAAAGTAAACTTAGAAAAAGTAAAGTAAATTACTTTAGTGATTATGTTTTAATCTCAGCCCTTGATCTTACTTTAGTGATTATGTTTTAATCTCAGCCCTTGATCTCAAGTGAGGCCGGATCTAGTCTCGGTCGTCGATCAATTTGGAGATTAGGTTTAGGGATTTCGCTCATTGTAAAGTTATAAAAGCAAGGGTAAGGAGAAGGAGAAGACACATCATATATAGCAAAACAAGATTGAGCACGGCATCTCAATGAGGAGTGTCATACTCATGTTGAGTCTGAGGAAGGGACACAAGGATATCCAAATCAGCCAAGGAGGAGTTGATCAAATGGATCAAATCTAGTGCCATACATAATTTCTCAATTGGGCCATTTTCCTAGGAAGGGAACCTGCGTAAGCTTAGAACTTAATGAATAACTATGATTAGGCAAAATCTATTATGTCACTTTTTCATGATTGAAATCAGATTGCTTTCCGCTGAATTTAATTTTGTTAACACCCTAGTTGGTGCTTTTATTCAGTTGACAAAACTCTACTCAAAACTAATTGTTGGATTGCTAGGGTAAAAAAAATTAAAATATATGAGCCCAAGCAAGTTCAAGTTGTTGCAAAACATGTGCTTCAGCACTTAAAGGGCATAATTCATTTTGCTTTGAGGTATGTTGGTGATGAAGAGTTGGTGCTACATGGGTATTACAGAGTCTAACTGGACAGGAAGTGCTAGTGACCAAAGGAGCACTTTTGAGCATTTTAGGGTGTTGCTTTAGTTTGGGTTCAGGTATGGTTTCCTAATTCAATGAGAAGCAAGCTATATTGCAAAGGTAAAATACATAGCAGCCAACCCTGTTAGTTGGGAAGCCATCTGGCTTCACAAATTATTGGCAAAGTTAGCATATCAGACTTTGGATACTACCATGATTTACTTCGACAATTATAGTTGCATCAAACTCTCTGAAAATACAATGCTTCATGATCAGCCCAAGCATATTGAGATCAGAAACCACTTCATCAGATACAACATTCAGAAGGGAGCAATAGTTCGTCAATACATGTAGCGACCCTAGCCCCCAACCGAGCAACACACTCAACCAATATTGCTTACACATAATTAAAATTTACCTGCGAAAGCATATGTAGTCAAATCTGCCATAATTCTCACATTGCCTAGCAATTATATCTATTATAAAATGCAGCCTTGTATGTCATATACAGGCATTTTGATTTAACATCACAATAATTGTAAATAAATATCCACAGCAGAGTAAATAAATCATACACAACACATATATAATCAGTCATCTAATTGCTAGTCCACAACACCATACGCAACATAATTCTTCTAAATCGATAGTATTAAGCATATTAGATTCACGATAAGGCACAATGGAAATTTAACCTCAAAAGCACCAAACCTTGGCTAGAGTTTGTCGACACATCCTACAAGCAACTACCAGCGCATGGTACTCATCAACCATGGCAAATACTCGAATCAACGTTTATAACCATAATCCATAAATTTACCAAAAATACACAAAAGATATCAAGAATGTCAACTGGCTACAAGCTTTCCACATTCCTCCCAGCCATAGACCGCGTGGCTCATAATCTCAACCTCGATCGCCCCTGAGCTAGTGCGACAACTCCAAGCAACAGTTGACCAATAACAGCTGAAAAGGGTACCAAGGAGGTGTTTCCTAGTGATTTTTGCCTAAGCCTAGGAAAACAAGTGAACCCACATTTTTAGTGTGACTTTATGAGATCATTAAAGTCATGTAACATTTTAGTCACTTTATGAGGTCTAAAAGTACATTGTACTTTATAATATTAAAGTGACTTTTTGTTTTTAGAGTGACTTTATGAGGCAAAAAGGTACATGGTACAACAAGTTATTAAATTGACAAGAGGGGGTTATTAATGAAGGGGGAGACATGAGAGGGGGTCAATGTGAGTGTTATATACCTAGGGGGGATAATATGGGGTACCAAGGGAGGTACCTAAGGTAATAATGTAATAATGAGATGGGCCATAGTAATAAATAAGGTGGTTAACCCATATCATGTAAGGGACCACAAGTAGTTAGTAATAATGTAATGGGCCCATGGTATTAGTGGATGGTATGAGGGAACCATGGTAATAATCCATGGTATTGCATGTATGAGGCCTATATAGAGGCTATAGACTCCACATGGAGGGATGTCAAGGAAAAGGGTCAAGAATTATTGTATGAACAGGCATATGGCTTGTGGAGTGTTCTCCTTCCTTAGGGAGTGAATGTATGGTGTTGCCCTACCTTAAGGGTTTTGACATTAATAAATAGAAGCATTCTATCTATTTTGATCTTGTTATTTATTGGGTTATTTATGTTATCATATATTTCCAGGTTAGAGTTACAACAAGTGGTGTTAGAGCACTTTCTTGGGCACAAAAGTGGAGAATTTTTTTT
Source organism: Pinus taeda (assembly GCA_000404065.3). NCBI lineage: Eukaryota > Viridiplantae > Streptophyta > Pinopsida > Pinales > Pinaceae > Pinus > Pinus taeda. The sequence goes on from APFE031349039.1 coordinate 152,885, forward strand.
TTACTTTTGAGGATTTCGGGGGCGGCGAGTTTGTAGATCAGATCTGTACATTTTGGTGCAAGATCTGCAAAATCTAATTGCAGATCTGTATTCTTTGTGAACAAATAGTTGATTTCAAAAAAAAATCGGTCGAAACAGAGTCCGGATGAAGGAGATATCGCTGATTTAAAAATCAGTGGGGTTGTAGCTAATTTTTCAGGGCAGTGAGTTTGCGGCGCAGATCTGGATGTTCTGGTGCAAGATCTGCAAAATTTAATTGTAGATCTGGATTCTTTGTGGAAAAATACCCAAATTCAAAAAAAAATCAGTTGAATCGGAGTCCGGATGTGGGAGATATCGCTGATCTCTTTTTTCAGAAATTTTGGGTGACGACGGGAGAGTAGCAGCGCATATCTGAAATTCCAGTGCCTGAATCAGGATTTCTATCACATGAGCAGATGCAGAATGGTTGTTCCATTTCCAAAAACAGGTCATAATAAGGATTCTGAGCAGTATTGACAAAACTGTGACCATTTCAAATTTTCACCAATTTTTTGGTGATGGCATACCTAGATCAGAATTTGAGGGACTTATATATATTTGATGGCTCTCATCCAATTAAATGGCTAGAAAAATGGATAAATATTTCAAATTGGAATACATCTATAATTATGAGACTCAGTTGAGCAGGGGAAAAATGTATTTGGACCTTGAAAGATGCAAATGGTGGCATGAGCATCAATGTTCCAATGGAAGTTTTTTGACTTGGGATGCCTTCAAAAAAACTCTTATAGAGCGCTTTGACCGTAAATCTAATCTTGTGGATAAGCTCACACAGACAGACACACAACCTAGCAAAGCTTTTATTTTTACAGAAAAGAAGGAAACCAAGGAACCAAAAGGGTTATTTTTTGCTGGTATCTCTGTATTGCAGGTTCATGGATTGATTCAGAAGGAGAAAATCATTGTGTCTATCAATTCGAGTTGCAAGAAAAATCTCAAAAATGTCAACTTGGCAAAAAAAATGCAAGTCCCAACAAAACACATTGAAAATACACAAGTGGATGATGAGGATGTTCAAGTGTACAAGGATTTGAAGATTTCTATGGATAAATGTGTTGCATGGTGATTTTTATGCTTCAAATATGGATAATATGGATGTTGTTTTGGGATATCCTTGGATGGAATCCGCGGGTACTATCAATATTAATGTACAGAAGAAATTCCTGAAGCTATGGTATAAAAAGAAGAAAATTACATTACAGGATATTTCCATCCATAAACAGGTAGAG